>PVKS010008942.1:0-66055 GCA_004027875.1 Aplodontia rufa | reverse complement strand
ACATTAATATCCTACAAAGCTATATTCAACATGTATGTATAACCATGCATCTTGCTTTTAATTCACAAATACTATATCCTCATTTTAAGAGGTTGTTATACATTCTCTGTAACCCTTATTAACCACAGCATCATGTAGGACTTATTATGTATTATTAATAATGGTCTTGTTGGTAAATTCCAATTTTTCACATTTATAATTCTATGATTTGACAAAAATACTTTATATGCATATATATCATTTGGGGATTGGGAGAGACATTAGCAAATCTTTGAACAAGCACAATTTGTGGTTTCAAATGCATTAAAAATCTATTTACAATTTTATTTTATTTTATTTTATATTATTTGAAACTGGGTCTCACTAAGTTGCCCAGCCTAGCCTCAAAATCAATCCTCCTACCTCAATGAGTATACCAATACATAGCATAACCAACAATCATTAGGAAAGCTGTTTCCATCAAATGCTTGTTTGCATTATGCTAGCATTACTGAAACTTTTGTTTAATAGTATCTCTTTTCTAAAATTCATTTCCTTACTAATAATAAAGCTAAACTTGTTCCCATATGCTTATTGGTAATATTTGCTCTTGTGTGAATTCTCTCGAGTCATTGATCCTTTATTCTCTTCCATTCTTAGTGTTTTTCTCTTAACAATTTGTAAAAGAACTTTTACAAAAGTAAACTTTTACAAAAGATGGTAGGTATTTTCCTAAACACAAGCATTCAAGAGCATTTTCCTCAATTCTATGCTTGCCTTTTTGCCTTGATTGCTTTATTTTATGTGTAAAGGCTTCCTTTTATGTTGATGTAAATCTATTTCAATGTGATTGGAAGGTCAGTCATTTTTAACTTCCGAAATTGAGGCCCTCTGCAGAGATTGAATAAATATTCATTCCTTGTTCCCTTAAAGTTTTAATGAAGTTTGAGTTTAACATCTGACTCCTTAAAGTACTAGTCTCAGTTTTGTGGGGTGGGTCTCAGGTATTTGCTACTTATGTCACCTCAATTTCTCATCTTAGTTTCCCCCCCAAATTTCTTTGTACTTGTCTTACTCTGCCCAACTCTTTTTTTATTTGTTCAACAAATAAAACACATTGGAGAGAATTATTGTTACACATTCATGAACATATGGATATTGACAAAGTAAGTTAAGGCTGATGCTAGTCCATGGTCTTCCCCCTTTGACTACTCCCTGTTCCCATGTTTCCCTTACTTAACCCCCTTATTAGTTGGGCTTCTCATGGAAGTTGAGGGTTCCCAACTGCATTGATAACCCCCCTACTCCCTCCCTCCAGCTGCATTGATATCTCCTATAATCCCTGCCCTCCCCTCCCTGCCCTTCTCCCTTCTCCCCTTAGCATCATAGTTATGGTTTCCCCCTGCTTATGTAAAAATTCACCTATGTTGAGTTTATTATTGATCTTACCTAACTTTCAATCTGTCTTAGATTCTATTCTAGCTTCCACATAAGAGAGAAAACATTTGACCCTTGAGTCTCTGAGTTTGGTATATTTCACTCAGCATAATTTTTTCCATCTCCATCCATTTGGCTGCAGAGGCCATGATACAGTTCTTTCTAATAACAGAGTAGAACTCCACTGTTTATATGTACCACAGTTTTTTAATCCACTCGTCCAGTAAGGGGCATCTGTGTTGGTTCTACAGTTTGACTATAGTAAATTGAGCTGCTATAAACATTGATGTAGCTGTGTCTCTGTAGTATGCCAATTCTAAATCTTTTGGGAAAATACCCAGGAGTAGGATAGTTGGGTCATAAGGTGGTTCCAGCCCTAGTTTTTTGAGGCATCTCCACACTGCTTTCCAGAGTGGCTGTACAAGTTTGCAGTCCCATCCACAGTGTGATAGTGTTCCTTTTTCTCCACAACCCCTTCATCATCTGCTATTGATCATATTTTTCATTTTTGCCATTCTGACAGGAGTGAGGTGGAACCTCAGTGAAGTTTTGATTTGTATTTCTCTGATTGCTAGTAATGTAGAACATTTCTCATGTAATTATAGACTTTTTGGACTTACTTCATTGGAGAAGTTTCTATTTAGTCCCCAATACCATTTTTTATTGCATTATTTGTTGTTTTGGTGTTCAGTTTTTTGAATTCTTTGTATATTCTGGATATTAGCCCTCTGTCAGAGGTGTAGCAGGCAAAGATTTCTCCCATTTTGTAGGTTCTCTATTGACACTCTTGACTAATTCTTTAGCTGTGCAGAAGTATTTTAGTTTAATGGCATCCCACACATTTATTCTTGCACTATTGGAGTCTTATTAAGGAAGGCAGTGCCAACACCGATGTCATGGAGTGTTGATCCTATTTTTTTGTATAGATGCTGATTTAATTCCATTTCTTTGATCCAATTCAATTTGATTCTTTTGCATGGTAAGAGATAAGGATCTAATTTCAGTTGTCTACATGTGGCTATCCAGTTTATCCAGCACCATCTGTTGAAAAGGCTGTCCTTCTTCAACACTATATTTTTGCCCACTTTGTCAAACATCAGATGGTTAAAGATTTGAGGGTTTGTCTCGGTAACTTCTATTCTGTTCCATTGGTCTTCATATCTGTTTTGATTCAAATACCATGATCTTTTTGTTACTATAGTCCTACAGTATAATTTCAGGTCAGGTATTGTGAAACCTCCTGCTTCCTCTTTCTTGCTTAGTAATGTTTTGGCTATTTGGGTCTTCTGTTATCCCAAATAAATTTGAAAATTGCTTTTTCTATATCCGTGAAGAATGTCATTGGTACGATGATGGGGATTGCATTGAATCTACATAGGGCTTTCAGCAGAGTGCCCATTTTAATTATATTGATTCTGCCTAATCAAGAACATAAAATGTTTTTTCCATCTACTCAGGTCTTCTGCAATTTCTTTTTATAATGTTCAATGGTTTTATTGTAGAGATCCTTCCTTTAAATCCTTTGTTAGATTGATGCCCAAGTATTTTATTCTTTTTGAGGATATTGTGAATGGGACTGATTTCCTGATTTCTTCTTCAGCAGAATTGTTGCTGGAGTAAAGCAAGGCTATTGATTTATGAGTGCTGATATTATATGCAGCCATTTTGCTGAATTCATTTATAAGCTCTAGAAGTCTTCTGATCAAGCTTTTTGGGTATGCTAGGGATAGGATCACATCATCAGCAAATAGAGACATCTTGACTTTCTCTTTTCCTATTCGAATTCCTTTGATTTCCTTCTCTTGTCTGATAGCTCTGGCTAGGGTTTTAAGGACTATATTGAATAAGAGTGGTGAAAGTGGACATCCTTGTCTTGTTCCTGAATTCAGTGGTAATATTTTCAGTCTTTATTCATTAAGCATAATGTTAGCTGTGGGTTTGTCATAAATGGCTCTTACAAAATTAAAGTATCTTCCTTTAATTTTTATCTTCTACAGAGGGTTGACCATAAAAGCATGTTGAATTTTTTGAAGGCCTTTTCTTCATCAATTAATATGATCATATGATTTTTATCTTTAATTCTGTTTAAGTGATGAATTACATTTATTGAATTGTGTATGTTTAACCAGCCTTGCATCCCTGGAATGAAGCCCACTTGAATGTGATGTATTAACTTTTTGATATATTTTAAGATTCGGATAGCTAGAATTTTATTAAGGATTTTGGCATTTATTACATCAAGAAAATTGGTCTGTAATTTTCTTTTCTTGATGTGTCTTTGTTGGGTTTTGGTATCAAGGTTATATTTGCTTCATAAAAAGTATTTGGGAGGGTTCCAATCCTTTCAATTTCAGGAAAAGCTTGCAAAGGAGTGATGTTAATTCTTCTGTAAAGGTCTGGTAGAACTCTGCTGAGAATCCATCAGGTCCTGGGCTTTTCTTTTTGGAAGACCTTTGATTGCTGTTTCAATTTCACAACCTGAGATTGGTTGGTTTAGAATTTCAATGCCATCCTGTGTTAATTTGGGAATATCTTATGTGTCTGCCCAACTTTTAAATGATGGTACTTCCACAGATCTCCTTTAACCCTTTTATCACATTCCTCTGAGTATCACTGTCCCTGGGCATCTTACCATTTCTGCATCTATAATTATTCCCAGGACAGCTTCAACCCTATATATGTATCTCCAGGCCCTACTGTCTGGGTCAGAAACCAAGTCATCATCCCTGTCACCCTTCTGCTTCTCACCAGAGAATCAGACTCCAGATTCTACCTCCTAGTTTAGCTCTCCTCTGCCCTCCTTTCCATCCCCACTGACTTTTTCCTGGTGCAGCCCTCATCAGAGGACTTCACTGCCTCCTCACCAGCCTTCCTGCCTCTAATCCTTTCCAGTAACTGCTCTTCACAAGCCCAGGGCATTTCATTATCGTCACCACTCATCCTGTAACTTCCCTGTCCAAAATTGTCTGCTCATCAGCAAACCAACAATAATTACTGACCAAAGATTATAATGAAGTTCTGCAGAGGAGGTCCAGAAAGAAGGATGTGTAAGCAAGACTGGGAAGAAAACCTGTGAAGAGTTGATGATAACTGGGGATAAAAGAGGGAAAGCAAGAAATTCTTTACAGAGGAAGCTATAAAGGTAGATAATATATCTAACCTGTATTGAGGGCCTTACTCTGGGCTAGGTATTTCACCAGTAATAACCTAGTTAGTCTTCAATATCCATTTAAGTGACCAAGTCTCATCTTACAAATAAGTAACCTACAGCCACAGGGTAGCAAAGACTATGGCTTTAGTCACAGTGATGGAGGGTACATAAGCCAGATATTTTCACCCAAAGTCCTCTCCCTTGACCATGACACAAACCTGACTCCTATTAGAGAGAGGGAAAAGAAGGATTTGAGATAAAGGGTCAAAAGAGTGTCCTAGTTAGTTAGGTCATGAGTTGACAAGAACCCTGGTTAGTACTCTACACTACTGTGCTTAAAATTTGCCTGCCTTGATTTTACACTTGTAAAATTGAGTTATTGCCACTTCTCCTCTAGTTTCTCACCAGTCAAAAATCACTTTGTTTTTTTAGAGTAGTATAGAATTACCAAAATATTGTGAAATCAGAACTACTTGTATGGCTATCAAAGAATGAGAGAAACTTGCCATCTTTACAAACATTTCAAACACTACCCTTTCTTGAAGTGGGTGGTTGAAGTTTAATTCCCAAAACCCTTGAGCTCTGCAATTCTAAGAATCTTGTGCAATGTCCCTTAGGTACTAAATCTGTTTCCTTATTCCCTCAGCTTCTAGACCCACTAATGAACTTCTCAAAATTCAAGAACCTCACTGTCAAATACTCAGTCCAACCTCAGAAGAAGCAGCTTTGAGGCAGTGGTACAGGTTTCTAAAGCAAGGACAAGCACCTTCTAAGAAAAGCTCTTTCTAATTAATGTCTTTGCCTTCAACCTTCATTCATCCAGGACAGGACTTGAATCTGGACCTTTCTTGGAAACAAATACAGCCCATAAATTATTCTGGGGATGAAATATAAAAGACCTCTATCTCCAAGGTCACCAATTTAATTTAATTTGTCTCCCCAGCCTTAAATTTGCTTCTTTTAATTGAAAGAAAATATGTTGAGGAACTTGGATTTGATGAGAAAGTTAATCTAAAGATGTGGGGACTTTCTTATCTTCTTCAGGAAAATATCTTTCAACTAAATTGACACACAACCACCCAGACCTGTTTCTATAGTAACCTGTTATTAACCAGGGTGTCTTGAATCCCAAAAATAAAAATAAAATGAAAATTCTCATTTTATATGTGCACCCATATTTTTTCTTATTCCCTTGCCTGGTAATTTACAATTATCAGTCAATGACTCAGTGATTCTCCTAATAAACTTATTTGTTGGAAAGGACCATAGTATATTCAGTGGCTCAGGCTAATATATCAACACTTGGGAAGAAGGAAATTATAATGTAGCAATTTCCCCTCTCATTTTTGGAATTATGTGTGCATCTATGGAATGTTAATAACCTACCCCACTGTCCTATTAGACTTGTTTTCCATTGATCACTATATATGAGAGGCAAACGCAATTTACACAAAGGTAGTGTCAATAACCTAAAAAGAAAATATCATAAAATAAATTATATGACATTTGAAAATTAGATGCATTATGGAATAGATCAATGTGAATTATAAAAGCAAAATAAATCTGAGCATTTTGACAAGAAGTTAAAAACATCAAGAGAGGGGAACATAATTTGTCATCTAAAATGACTATGTAATTTAGTTCTAAAGGCTAAAGGAAAATGCAACTAGCAAGTGTTAGCAAAATTACCCTTTCAGGTTGAAGCGAAATAAAAAGAGGGAAAAATATGTCTTTGCAAATCTGTTTATCATTACCTACATTCAAAACCATTTAAAATAAACTGCCAAGTACACTCCATTCCAATAGATAGGAAGACAGAAAAGTGTCCTTTCAATATTTAAATTGATTGGTGACAGTTGCCTGCAAGACTGTATATTGAAGGGGAAAAAATGGGAGGCTAAGCCTGAATTTAGCAGGCAAGAATAGAAGGATTGATTAATGATGTCTGCCATGGATATTCAGGGTTGGAGCAAGGGATGGTAGAAAACAGAATAAATATTTGCTAAAACTCAAAGCATGCTTTCAAGATACAAATGATACATATGAACATTCTTGTGCACGTCTCTTATTATACAGAGTAAATAATTGACTGGCTGTAGTGAATTCTAGCCCTTATCTTCATAAGACAATACTGAATCCCTTTCCATGGTGGCCGTACTAGTTCACACATTCACTAGCAGAATCTCAAACATGGAGATATCTTTCCAAAGATTCACAATAAGATTCACTACAAATGAGGACACAGATTTGGATATATGCATATTCCCTCCAGAGCCTACTCCACTCATAGCTGCATTAACAATAGAGGGGTGTATATTCTGCTCATAAGGACAAAAGAGGAGAAACTTGCTAAAGAGCTGTTGGGTTGAATTCTGGAAATAATAGAAGCCCAACTAAAATTCTAGTGGCAAAATACAGAGCCATTGTAACCAAAATTTAAAGGCTTATCTGTGAAACGTATCATAGGAGGAATGGGAACCGTAGATTTGAAGAAAACTGAGTCAGGCATCCAGCCAGGATTCAATGGACCCAGTTTAGAGAATAAATTAAGCGCTCGACATATTAATCTCAATTGTTCACCTTAAAAATTATTTTATTTGAATAAAGGAGATTTGCATGCTTCTGAAATTTGTGGGTAGATTAAAGTTAAATAGTCCTTGGAAGGGAAAGGTGAAGCATGTTTCCAAGTCCTGTTCCAGAGTACATCTCTGATCTACTGAATTGGGTGTCTGGGGGGTGGCCCTCCATTTAGGGATAAACTGGTTGGCTTGGATATAGGCATGGACCACACATTTGTAGATAGATCAGATACCATTTCAGCTTGGTTTTCAATAAGGAAGTTAAGTAAAACACCTAAAATTACCTTATTTGAAAAATATTAATAATAAGACATAAAGGGAGCTAACAGGTTAAATAAATTCCTCTCATTTATATCTTACATTTATAAATATCAACTTCTGTGTATTTAAGCTGAATTGGGACTTTTAAATCTCCTTTTTACATTGTGCTGGATGGGCCTCAGATAGCCTCCACTGACCCAGTTTCTCCCCCTCTCTTTTGCCTGTAGTTCTCAGAATAACTGGAGAATGTGCTGGAAATGCAATATCTTGAGACAGAGAGGAGCTGCTTGAAACAGCCTAAGCCTTACTCCTGTCCCTCCTAGGGAATACAGCATCTTGTGTTTGGGAAGAACCACCCTGCCCAGGTCAGCAGCTTGCCTAGAAGCAGAACATCTCTGGAAGCTTTACCCAATGGTCCTGTTGCCTCTGCAGGAAGGACCTCCTCTTGGGATTTCTGAACTGCAATGCAAGTGTGCACACAAAGTCAGGACTCCATTCACTTCAGGCTGCTTTCCTGAGCCTCAGAGTACTGACTCAGTGGGTCCTGGGCTGCTTCTTGTCCTTGCTGCCTATCTGTAAGTAATGAATCTGCTTCATGTAACTTGTTGCATACGGATAGATTCTGTCTCACCAGATGCAGACAGTTGGTTCAACTGCAGCTCCGGATGCCGTGGGTGGAAGTGTTTGGACTCCTATTCCTGGCAGTTGGCATAGAGATGATCTTTGCTATCTTTTACGCAGTAAGAGTCCTCTCCTGAAATTATTTCTTAGTACACCTGCTTCACACATTGGATAAAAATAAAAGTAAACTTTTTCTAAACTACTCAGTGAGTGCAGCATTTTGCAAGCTTCCTGTATTGGTTTAATTTTCTAAATGTTCAACGAAGGATCTAAAATAAAAAGAAATAAACCTAAAGCTTTTTCCCTTTTTGAATATATTGATTCTCGTGTATTAAAATGAGTTTGGGTTTTGTTAACTAAATACCCACATTCCTTCCTTCTTTTTCTCTTTTTTTTTTTAAGAGAGAGAGACAGTGAGAAAGAATCAATTTTATTTAGCTTTTTATGTGGCTTTTGTTGCTCCAATACTTAGGTGTGAACATGGTGCTGGGATTCAAACCAGCATACTTCTGCATGCCAGGCAAGTGTCATAACCACTGAGCCACCGCTCCAGCCCTGCCACATTCCTTCTTATTCTAAACCTTAAAGGAACTTAAAAATCTGTTATCCTCACTGGATTTAACTTCATGTTTTATCTTTTATGCAATTCAACTTTACATTAGAATTCAATTTTTGTGAAATATTCTGCAATCCTTGGTCTCTTGCAGTTTCTATTTGTAGTCATCCAGTATAAAAAGGATGAGTACTTTTCCCTAAAATTGTGAAACACAGCATATAAATATTGTAACTTACAGGAGTTATAAAACTTTCCTAATAATTCCTACTTTAAAGGTGCTCTCAGACTGAGGGCTACTATTTAAAGGTCTGCTCCCAAAAAAGCATCTATAACTTTGCTGACCTTTATGGTACCATATTCTCTTGATGTTCAGCCAATAATGTATTTCGTCCAGGGTTGCATTTGATTTGCTTTAAATGTCATGATTTGGTTTCATCTTGCTTTAATCCAACATCAACCGCTTCTACATTCCCCATAGCTCCTGATATTCTTAATGTTCCTGTGTGTACATGCGTGTGCCTGTGTGTGAGAGAGAAGAGAGCAGATAGAAGTCAACTCTCTCAAATTTCAATTCCTGTTGAACAGAGTGCCATTATCCACATATCCAAGTGCTAAGGAGATCCCAAACCAGGAAGCAAGGCCACGCACAGGCTACTACTGTAAGGCAGGTCCTCCATCTCAGGCTGTCTATCTCTGGCCACCTCCCAGATGTCACACAGCACAACTCTGCTTCTTTTCCTCATCTTGTTCTACACAGGTCAGTCTGGCCCCTACCCCTTAAAGACTGCAGTTCGATCTGTTTTTTGTTTCATCTAATTCCATAGACAGACCCTATTAGAGCACTTCAGTGTGTTATTAAAGAGTATTTTCTCATATATATCCCAGTTCCACTAACCACATAATATCCTATTACCTGTCAGAAAAAGAGAGAGGAAACAAAAGATGTGAAGAAATCCCAACCAAGCCCAAAGTACAGAACTATTGAGCAGTTTAGAATGCAATTCAAGTGACTCTCCCCTCGGGAGCGGATGATAAATGAGATAGGGTGTCCGTCTGGAATGTGGTTGTTTATCATCCAATGGGTAACCCTCTATTGCAAGTGTTATCACGAAAAGTTTCAGTAATAAGAAGGATGAATTGAAGGCACACAGTTCCTTCCTGTCTCCCTGTCTGTGCATACCTGAAACCTGGGGTGTGATAGGGAGCTATCGGGGCTGCTTACAATTAGCAAAGCAAGCCACACTTTGAAATGTGCAAACAGTCCTTAAAACTGGGCAGAGTGCCCAGGAATAAAGCTTCTCTGGCCTCTTATAACTAATGTGATCACCGTTACCTCTTCCCTTCAATTATGTAGGCTTCCCCTATGCACAGAGTGGATTCCCGCTGACGGTAATGTGGAGCTCACTCATTAATCATTTTCTTGTCACTATATTGTGGGGGTGGGGGGAAGCACACTAGCAAACGTAGAATGCCTTACTTCTCTGAAAAATAGGGGTAAACTCTGTAATGAACAAGCTATCTTGTCATGGAAAACTCCTTCCACAATTGTCATAGAAGCATAAAATACGGATGATACGTATGTACAACTCATGAGAATACAATACTGAAGATGTAAATAGATACTGCATTGAAACAAATGCATTAAACAACAACTATCAAACACAAATTCGCAGTTGTGCTAATCATTTCAGAGTCATGGAGCACTGAATTATCTAAGCAATAAATATTTTATGCTCATTTTTATGTGAAGACTGTATTTGAGTTTTTATCATTCTCATACATGAAAAAGACTAACAGGCAAATAAACCCATCCATGTGTGTGTATATGCATACAGAAAAAAAATTATTTCTCCACTGTGTTTGCAAAACCTACCATGCTGTTTCACAGCTTCTGAAGGTTTCTGGAAGATTTCACTACACAAGTCCAAGCTAACTATAATGTCATAAAATCTAAATTTTTTTAGGATCAGAAACACTGTTAAGATCTGTCTAGTCCCAGGTCTTCATGATATAAACAAGAAGGTTGAAGTCAAAAAATCATTATCCAAGAGGCGAGAAATCCTTCCTGACCCATGCTCCAAGCCTGAGCTTCTTCAGTTTCTCAGGCCTGCTCAGTTCATCTCTATTCCTCTTCTAACTTAACCTGAGTTGCCATGGCACAGAAGGAGGTGGGGGTGGTGCTTCCTGATCACCCTTGCAAATCCTGCTTTACTCTACTGGGCTTGACAAAGGAGTGTTACCCTAATTTGTCAGAGAAGGAAGCAAAATTAGAAAAGTTAAGTTAGTTATTTCAGATCACCCAGCTAGTTAGAAGCAGGGGAGGGACTGGTGCTTAGGCTGACAGATAGCTAAAACCCAAAGTGAGTGGGATGATTATTAATAAGTGCTGGTATTTAGCTCCATTTCTCTTTGTATTTCAGAAAAAAAGAGTACTTTTCTGTTTTTGTTTATCTAAGAATGACTGGTTTGTCTTTGCATAGGTATAAGATGAGGGGAAAGAGAATAAGAGCAATGACTGTGGATGCACCCCCTGGAAGGTTGTCCCAGACCTCCTTCTCCCTGAAGGTCTGACAGTCCTCCCAGGGCTCTGTGTGTAGTGGATGACTCTAGAACTACTCCAATTTGCTTTCAGTGGCACCAATCCCATCTCTCATTTCTACAAAATAATCCGAACAGCTCTTAAGATTCCGAAATATTGGCTTGTGCATGAAAAGCATCTGTGTTTTAACTTAGCTGATACATGCAAAGTAGGACCAAGGGGCAAGGCTCCTGACCACTGCCTCACACAGAACAGAGAAATTATGGGGAAAGATGAGACAACGTGCTGCTCTGTAAAGGGCACCATCTCTGTTCCAAGATGTTTCTTTCCTGTCTCTCTTCCTTTGTATCATCCATCCTTCCTTTCATATTTTATCTGTCATGACTTTTCCTGTACCCAGTACTACCTTTCAGTTCTTCATCTGAGAAATTAATATACTCAATCAGAATCTGTGCAAAATTAAAACCAAAACAATAAAATAAAAACTCTTAGTAAACTGGAAAAATCTTTATCCAGGATAAAAATATTATTCTCTTTAACATTATCAGATTTTAATTAGTTTACAAACTTCTTACATGTCACAATGTAAAGTCAATGCCCATTCCTCTACTTATTACTATAATTGCAATATTCAATTTTTTACTATGATATAACTTGACATAGGAAATTCCAGACAAAGGAACTTAAGAAATGATTTTGGTATTTGACCCTTAACCAAATGTTAATAAAATAAATTACTGCAGCATGTAACTCAATTCACATCTCTACTGATCAGCTTGACACAGAGCTGCCATTAGTGTGAGAAGATCTACTTGAAGAATTGAAGGGAAGATTAGGGGAGAAATGGGCCCAAGTGAAAACTGTGTTCATAAAGTTTATCTGCCATCAAACCCTATCTAAACTTCACCGAAGATTTATAGCCCTCTAGGTTATACTATCCAATCAGTGCTCGGAGCCCACATGGATTCTTATCTCTGTGTGACTTATCTGATTGACCACAGAGCAGAAAGAGAAATTATGTTCTATTTCCTGCTGTCCCATCTTTCTGAGCTGAAAGTCTCACCCAGGGCTGTCTCCATCAGGGAGCCTGGGCATTTGTCAAAAACGTTAGAGTGATCTGCTTTGCAGAGCTGTCCTGCAGAATTTCTCCTGAGTTCATTTTCAAGTTCACAGTCTTTTGATAAAGAATTTTTGGAGTAGCAGCATATCAACAAAATTAAATGGCAGCACACACTTGTAAGGGAATAGCCCGTGAAAAGTCAGACATAGTGAAATGCAGATCACAAATTCAGATGTAATACAGTCCTTGAAAGGTTGGGGTGGGAGGGGTGATGGTGCTGAAGATTAAGTCTTTGAAGAGAAATAAAAACCTACCAAGAATATTGTTCATGCTAAATAAGGCTCCCAAAATGTCTTTTATAACTTTCACTAATGCCTTCCTGCCTTGCAATAGAGTTCAAGCCATAAATTATCACTCACTCTGGAGACACACAGAGGACCTGACATTAAATTGCTCACACATCCAAAGCACCTTCTTTTCCTCTTGCCTGCTATAGTTTGGATCTTGAATGTCCTCCAAACGCCCTTGAGTAAAAGGCTTGGTTGAGAGCCTGAGATACTAGTTGGAGGTGGTGGAAAATTTAGGAGGTGGGACCTAGTGAAGGAAGTGAAGTTATTGGGTGCATGTTCTTGAAGTGGATGTTGGGACCTGAGCTCCTCCTCCTCCTCTTTTGTTTTTTGTTTTTTTTTCTTGGCTTCATGGCAGCCACGAGCTGAGCAACTTCCTCTGCCATAATTTCATGCTTTAGGACCTTGCCTCGCCACACCTAAAAGCAATGGGAACACCCAAGCAACCATGAACTGGAAACTCCAAAATTATAAACCAAATGAAACTTTCCTCTTTATAAGTTTACTTGCCTCAAGAATGTATTACAGGGGGCAGGAGCAGTGGCTCGGCACTTGCGCTGCTTGCCTGGCATGCGCAAGTACACAGGTTCAAACCCCAGCACCATGTACACAAATAAGTGTCAGAGAAACAAAAGCCATGTGAAAAACTCAATAAAAATTGATTCTCTCTCTCTCGCTCTCGCTCTCTCCTTCTCCCTTAAAAGAAAAATGAACGTATTATAGTAACAGAAAGCTGACTAACCCACTGCCCTTTCATTCTAGGATGATTTTGTTACAACTTTGCTCCCAGGGACAATTAAGTCATCAAGGCTGATGTCCATAGCATTGCTGACAGCTGAAGTAGGGGAGTCAGAAGAATGAAAATAACCTGATGAGATTTCAAATCTATTCGCCATCTAGTTGTAAAGCCATATTTGCCAAAATGGACCTCAATTCCCAAAAGACTTCACATAGAAGGCATTTTTGCCACAATGTAATACTGCCCTTAGAGACAGCCCAGAGAGGAAGACTTTGGCCAGTGATTATCAGTGGATTGTGATTTTTTTTTCCTTTTTCCTTTTTAGTATAGAGAAACTCCAATCCTGAGCCCTTAGCTAATCATCAGGGTGAAGTCAGACACCAAAGAAAAAGGGACCCATGAAAAAGACATTTGATATTCAGATTTGTAAGTCATTTTAATTTCACTTTGAGAAATATCTATTTAGAAATAATTAATAAGTAAAATTTATATTAAAAAACATATTCATGAATCTTGCTGAAAGTCTATCTCAATTTACAATTTATAAATTGAGCCATACTTCATGCTGGGTATAGGAAGCCCAGGGCATATGTAAAGCTCTTATAGCTCTTATTATTTGCTAGACTTCTTCATAAGGGTTAATTGATAGGGGGATGTTTCTCCGTTCATTTTTTTTGTGATTTCCAATTGTAGTGGGAAAGTGCCTACAAATATTGCCGATGAGTCAGAAACTGCACATTCCCTGGTAACATCAACGAGAAGCCAAGTGCTGAGTGGATGCAACCATGTGCAAAATGATTTCTATGAAAGAATCCCAAACTATGGCTCCTGAATTTCCTTTGCCCTATAATATGCTGAGAAATCGCTCTTAGGAGCAGCCAGGCTTTGTCTGCCCATCACAAATATGGCTTTGTCTTTTCTATAAGAATAACATTAGGGGCATAAATCAGCTCTTAATTCTATTTTATGATGAAAAAGAAACAAAAAGAAAAGAAATGGAATGGATTAAGGTCACTCAGTAGCTTTTGGCTTTGTGGCCGAATACAAAGCCCACTTATCCAGGAACACGACCCAGAAGACCCCACACTCTACCTGGCATTGACAACACTGGGCCCTGGATGTGCCTTCAAAGTTGCCTACGCCACTGGTTCTGCAGCCACTGGACTCTGAAGCTGCTCTTGCCACACTATGCTCTTCTCACACCTGCTTTTCCCCATCATTACCTTCCAAAACTGTGACTTAAACTAAGCATCTCTGGTTTGCAGTACTTAGATTATACACTATGCCATAACTGCAAAAAGGCTGGAAAAATTAATTTCTAATATATTTCATTGGGATTTGCATACCCTTGGAAAACTCTCCAAAGCTCACGTTCAAAAGTGCCAGACTACCAAAATCAATAGCAAAGGTCCACTCCCTTGGCTCCTTGACAGTCTGGAGTGCAGGAATGCTCACTGAGTTGCGATACTAACTGATGTCCCAGGTCAGAGAAAATAAGAGGGTCAGGAGGGAATGGTGCGTTTCCCTTCAACTCCTGTCCTCTTACTTACCCTGTGCCACTTACCATTAGCTAAATGTCTTTGAACAAATTACTCAACATCTCTTGCTCAAGTCATCAATCAGCCTGGAGTCTCTCTGATTCCACTCTTTCCTGCCAACAGCTTATTACCACACACCAGCCAGACTCTGCTTCTTATAACATAAATCTGATGATGTAATTTCCGGATCCTTCCAGTGGCTGCCTGTACTCTTTGCTGCAGCCTCAGGAGCTGACCCCTGCCTCAATTCCCTTAAAGGCATCTTTAAGACCATCCATTCTGTCATTAATTGCTCCTCAGTCCCACTGACTCTCCAACACAAGCTCATCACAACTATGTCCGATGTTTCCACTGTCTGGAATATTCTTCCTCCAAATCACTGCATGGGTGGATTCTTTTCAAATTTCAGGATCATTTCAATGCTCACTTCCTCAGAGAGACCTTCCCTAGCCACCATGTCTAAATTAGACACCCCCCCAAAAAATGCCTGATACCACCCCTCTTTTTAGAATCAATATCTAAAATTAGTTGTTATCAATATCTAAATTATTTCATTGATCCATTCCCCAAAATGTTTATTTTATTCTTGTTCCACTACAAAAGTGAGGTGCACATCCATCTCTGTATCACAAGTGCCTGGAACTGTGTGTGCCTGGACCATTTACAAGCCTTTTATGCTGTCTGCCAGACTCCTTCTGCCTAGTTTCAGGCTTCCCTTTGTCCCACTTCCTCACGACCTAACTGAGTTCCCTGTCATGTATTTGAGCAGATGGGACCTCCCACTTCCCTGAAGCAGATGGTGTCCTCCATGGCTAGTGTGGGCACGGCATTGGTAGCCTGGGAGTTGAATGCATAATCCAAGTGCAGAGGGCTGTGCATCTAGGGAGAAAGCAAGTGGGAAAATGGCTAAGAAAGCTCAGACACGTCAGGTGAGCTGGAAGGCAAGCAAGTGAAGACATGACAAAGGTGGCTGTGGTTTAACAAACACAAGACAGGCAGTTGACTTCCTGTCTGGCTAGGGCCTAACCCCAGCTGTCATTTCCTCCAGGATGAATGCAATGGAGAGAAGCAGACAGGGCCAAACATACAAGCCACGTGTCTCATCAAAGACTTGTTTCTTAGAGACACAAAGACAGGGAAATTAACAAAAACATCTGTATGCTTTTTAATTCTTAGTGTTAATACAGAGTCCTAGGAGCCAGAATAATTCAAATGGAGTGGGGCATATCTGAGCTTGAATTATCTCAGTGATATCTGAGTTATCTTTGCTTTCTCAGCTACAGCTTGGAAAGAAGGATGGCATCCTTTTCCCCTCAAGGAAAGTCCTATTTCAATTGAGTTTCCTCTTGACCTTGAGCTAAACTGACTTTAATCAATTTAAGTGACCACGTTCTTACTCAGAAAACAGGCATCAAGTGAGCCAGTCTTCAAACATTAAAACAGGCATCCGCTGAGAATCCGTCATCATAGACCTTGACCTGAGTGTCATGATAGGTTAGTGTGTTAGTCAGCTTTTCATCACTGTGACAAAATACCTGAGAAAAGAAACTTAGTGGAGGAAAGATTTATTTTGACTCATAGTTTCAGAGGATCTCCTGAGCCCGCGGTGAGGCAGAACATCATGGTGGGGAGGGTGTATCAGAGCAAACTGGTTATGTCATGACAGAGAGGAAGCAGAAGGAGAGAGAGAGAGAGAGAGAAGAGGAGAGAATAAATAGAGATGTGTTAGAGGTAAGGTATATCCTTCCATAGCAAGCTCCTGCAATGACCTTCTTCCTCCAACCAGGCTCCACCCCTTTAACTTTCTATCACCTTCCAATAATGCCATCAGACTATGACTTCATCAATGGATGAATTCATTGATGGGATCAGAGCTCTTTTGATCCAATCACTTCCCCAAAGCCCCACCTCTGAATATTGCTGCTTTGGAAAACAAGCCTTCAACATGGGGCTTTGGGGGACATTCCAGATCCAAACCATGTCAGTTCAGTATAGGTTTCAGTCTGTTTTTACCTTTAAGTTACCTGAAATATCCAGATAATCACATGCATTTCACTCTGCTAATGCAGACTTAGCCAGGATACTGTGAACTGCGGTTATTATTAGTAACAAAGTTTTCAGTTGTGTTAACTGCAGTGGTGGTTGCCCACTCATGGAATAACCCCTCTGGTCTTTTATGGTTCTCATTGGATGAGAAACAAAATCTCTCTTAAGTCCCCATGTTCTATAAATAGATACAAATGTTTTACCTCTAATCAGAAGTCCCACCAGGGCCCAAGACTGATGAATGTCAGGTAATAAGTGGATGGGCAGAGAGTGCCCAGCTTCTCAGTCCTTCCACTCTGCTGTGGGTCCTACATGATTAAAGGTATTTGCCCTTGTCTTTTCAAGCCATCCTTTCTCTCCTCTGATTTAAATGAGTTTCTCCCTTCTCAACCCTTCCATCAAGGGTTCTACTATGTAATCTGCTGGAAAAGGTGAAATGAACTTTCAGGTGTGTTTCTTGTCTGCCACTTAGAAGACTTTGAATTCCTGTTTCTACTTTGATGAAAGCTGGTGGAGGGAAAGAACCACTCCTGGATCAAGTGAGAAAGAAAAAGGGGAAAATGGTACTCAGAAACAACCAAATCCCTGCTTAGAAGCTACTGCACTGACTTCCATGCAAAGAATAGAAACATTTTAAGTGCTTAGGCAAGTAAAGGGAGATTTCCTTAGAAAGGAAAAAGGTTTCCTGTGCAGCAAAAAGACTGGGATATAGGAAGACCCTAAGAGTCACCGTCACTGCAAGCTCCGCCTGGGCCCTTTGCCTGCCTCTTTTCTCTTCTCCAGGGTCTACTGCAGCTCATCTGTTCTCTCGCCTTCTCACTTCGTTCTTCTTGCTGCAATTTTTTTCTCTCCTTCTGGTGCTTAATATAACTTCTAACCATACCCTGACCCTCTGCCTGGACCAGCTTTCTCTTCTCTGGTCCATATGGAAGAAACATAACCAGGGTTTACCTCTTACAGACTCAGCTGCCCAATTTCCTGGGCAGGAATTTGGTGAGTCCACCCTTGAACTGATCGGTGGAGGAGGTGCCAGGTTAATGTTCTCTGAACATTCCAAACAGCCAGTCCTGTAATACTGTGAAAGGAAGCTGTGGGGTGGAAGCACAAGGAGGAAAGCTGAGCAGCACCTAAAGCAGGCATTATCTACTGTGTCGTTTACTTATAACACATGGCAAAGTGTCTTCCTGATTGATGAGTAAATTTGTGAACACCAAACCAGTTGCCTGGTGGGTTTCTTCTTACTTGAAATCACAGAGCACTAGAAATAGTTGTAAACTTAAAAGAGACTTTCAGAAATCTACATCAGCTATACTTGGCTAAACATAGGATCCTGTTCTTATTGTTTCAATTGTGAGATATTTCTCGGTACTCTGTGTGCTTGCCCACAAGATCAAGTGCTTTATTCTACATTTTTAACAGATGGAGAGCTCTCTTTACTTACTATAATCCTCATGTCACTGAGCCAGATGGAAATAAGGGACTTAGAAAATAACAATGCATAAAGTAAATATCAATTGTTGCTCCTGCTTTTTTACTTTATTTTTAGGACTAAAATTTTAACATTGTTTTTCCTCCTCGTCTGTTGTTTCTCAGATACTTAATTCAAAACTCCATATTCTATGATGACATGTGTACTCCTCACTCAGCAAAGAAGTGCTCGGTGAATTCCTGCTAAAGTAAATTGTGTTTATGTGATGGGTGTAAAGCATTCCAGCAATGGTTTTGTCATTTCTCTCTGATAAAACAAACAAGTGGGGGAAGGGATAAACTTTTTAGCATATGTCAGCATACATGGGAAGTCCTTTATGGATTATATCTGGGTATGATTTATTACTGTCTGCAACTCTATCCTTTCCTTTTTTCAGAATTAACAGTAGGTGTAGGTTCCCTTAGAGAAGTGCTAAAAATGTTCTGCTCCACATATGGCTTTCTGATTCTGCAGGTACGTTGGTTTAGTTAGATCCAAAGGCATATCTGCCACTGGCATGTAGTCCAAGGATCATTTGAAGGATATAGCCTACTCATTCTGGAAACATTTTTGATAAATGTTGTATAAGTCCAATAAATTAAAAGCTAAAATAAATGTTTAGAAGTGTTTATAAGAAGGGGATGACTTTCCTTTTCACTCCAATTTGGCATTTTATATTTTTGCAAAAACCATTACTGTTAAGACAGGGCATAAATAATTTAGCTTATGGTTGGTTCATTGTTTGTGTTTCCAAATGATTCTTATTCACCTATGCTTTCTATAATCATAAGAGTAGTATTCAAAAATAAAATATGCTCCCATATTTTATGGTTTTCTCATTTTAAAATAACTTAAACTAAGATTTACATGTTATTGGTAAGCTGCTCCCCACTCTCCCTCCCCCCCACATCTTAGCTGAAATTATTACTGTTCCTTTCTGGTGATCAAAATAAAGGAATAGTTCTAATTGAAAACAAAATTGATGAGCTTTTTTTTTTAATGAGAAATATTTTATGAGAATTAGGTAACTTTCCTCTTTGTGTTTACAGCTGTCCACAAACTAGGTAGAAGCTATGTGGCCACTATCTGATTAATTTTATCACCATAACAACCAATACTGATGATGGATACATAAAAAGGTTTCTTGAGGGAAAAGGTACTTTCCTGAAGAACTGAAATTTGAAAGCATATATCTAATAAAAATATGAAGGAAATGGAGAATTTGATTTCTGCCAGCTAATACTCACTTGGGTCACATATAATTAAAGAGTTAGCCATGCTCTGAAAGCACCCTCAGCCCTCCCTTTTTAACCACCTCTCCATAATGTAAAATGACTCCAGCGTATGCATAACTGTTGTTACAAAGAAGGAATCTTCATTAAAGCATGTCTATGAATTTCTGTGATATCAGCAGAAAATGAGATTTATCTCCAGACTGGCTGTTACAGCTCTGATATATTCAGCAACCTCACATCATGGAGTACAATTCTGCTAATAGATTCTGCACACAATACTAATAGCGTCTTTTATCACCAGGGCTTTAAGGTGCTATACAGTTACATTTTACAGTCTTGATTTGCAAATGGATATTCAGAAAGGTTAAGTGATTCCAGATCCTATTCTTTTCTGTCCTCATTATGCTTGCAGGGCTCTGCCCAAGCCATGTCTGGGAAGAAAACAAACGGTGACACAGATAACACCATCCATCTGGGTCACGGCAGCAGCTCTGTGTGATCCATCTGTACTGATATAAGAGATACGGGCTGGGGATACCTACAATTGTGCCATGTCACTCTGATTCACCTTGCTCTCTTCTTTAAAAAACAAACAACAACAACAACAACAAAAAAAAACTCCTACAATATCAGCCTGGATCCACACACTGGGTTCTCAATCATTCATTGATCATTTCTCATTCATTCCTTCAACTAGCTCACAACTATGAAACATTTACTGCGAGGCGAACACCATTTTAAACTCCTATGTATGTGTTTCCTCATTTTAGATTTTTACTCACTTCAATACCTCTATCTTGCTCAAAAAGAGGAGGGAAGAAAAAAAGGAAATTTATTTTTCTATGGCATTGAGAAAATCACTGCTGTCTGGAATTAAAATCCAGGAAAGAAGACAGGACATTGTGTTTATTACGACTCTCCACAGACAGTTGTGTTCTCTTCTCATGTGGATGGTAGAATTGAATCCATCTGCCCTCTATAAACTTGAGTGTGACCACAAGACCTCTTTTTGGTCAGAGAACCATGAATTGAATTGATATGCATGGCCTCCATGGGGAAATTTTAAGGACCAATAAGCAATTCTCCATATTTCTTTTTGTCCTATCTTAGTGATCACAGAAGTCCGTGATGAAGTAGGTCTTTCATCAGCCAAGGGCATCCACCCTGAGCAGAGACCCTCTCCCAACTTCACTCAGTACAAAGCATAACCGAGTGATAATCTTGTGCCAGAATGAATCACTATGAATTTAACACTTTATTAAGTTCTCATAAAGAATAAATAATAAACATTTCCTGTACAATTCAATGGCTTTAACATGTTACACAGTTATGTAATCATTACTATAACCTAATTTTAGAACATTTTCATCAGAAAACATCATTTGTTAGATTTCATCAAGGAGAACTCTTGTGTACCCTTCAGCTGTCACTCCCTATTTCTCTCTCATCCTCTCAGCCCTAGGCAATCACTGATACACTT
Source organism: Aplodontia rufa (assembly GCA_004027875.1). NCBI lineage: Eukaryota > Metazoa > Chordata > Mammalia > Rodentia > Aplodontiidae > Aplodontia > Aplodontia rufa. Next base: position 45,019 of record PVKS010008942.1, on the reverse strand, counting down.
TCTGTCTCTGAAAATTTATCTAGGCTGGACATTTCATACAAATTGACTTATTCAATATGTGGTCTTTTGGGACTGGTTTCCATCAGGAAGTATAATGTTTTTGAGTTTATCCATGTTGGAACACCTCTCAATAATTTATTACATTTTTGCTGAATATTATTACACCATGGTATGTATATTGAAAGTACTAAATTTTTATTTATTCAGTCATCATTTGGTGGATATTTAGGTTGTTTTCACTTTTTACATTTACAAATATTACTGTCACAAATATTTGTGTGCAACTACTGTGAAGATATATATTTTCTTTATTTTCTCTTGGAATTTCTATAGGAATAGAATCACTAGATCATACAGTACCTGGTTTAACAATTTAAGGAAATACCAAACTGTCTTCTAAAGTAATTACATTTTACATTCCCAATGTATGAATATAATAATGTAGAAATTTCCCAGTTTCTTTAAATCCTCACCAATAATTCTCAACCATTGGTATTGTGGCTTTTTATTATAGTTACTCAAGCAGGTGTACAAGCATATCTTACTGTGATTTTTGATTTGCATTTCCATGATGAGTAATAATATTGAATATCTTTTCATGTACTTATTCACCATTTGCAAATCTTTTTTGAGAAATTTCTGCTAAAATTCTTTGACCATTTTATAATTTGGTTATTTGTCTTCTTATTGAATTGAAAGCATTCATTACATATTTTAGATAAAAGTCCCTTTTATCAGATATATCATATTCAAAGACTTTTTCCCTGTATTATCATTGCACTTTCCTGATAGCATGTTGACAGGACAAAGGTTTTCATTTTAGTGAATTTAATATTTCAATTCTTTTATCATTTGTGCTTTGAGTGTTAAAGCTAAGAAATCATAGCCTACTCTAAAGATGTGAAGTTTCATTCTATGGCTTCTTGAGTTCTGTAGTATTAACTGTTACATTTAGCACTGTGATCCATTTTTAGTACATTTTTGTGTGATGCAAGGTAGGGTCCAAGTTCATCCTTTTGGAGTTTACTCAACCATTCATCAACAATATTCTTACCTCTATTGAATTATCTTGGCACCTTCATCAAATAAACTATTGACTATACACAGAAAGAATTATTTCTGTAACCTTAATTCTATTCCATACACATCTATCCTTACACACATACCACACTGTATTCATTACTGTAGATATGTATGCAATTTTGAAATTTGAGAGTGTAAACCATCCAACAATGTCATTCTTTTTCAAGGTTACTTTGTTCATTGTAGGTTTTGGCTTTTTTTTTTTTTTTCAGGGATTAGGACCAAACTTGGGGCCTTGCGCATGCTAGGCAAGCGTTCTGCCTCTGAGCTAAATCCCCAAACCAAGGTTTCGGCATTTTAAGATGAACCTTGAGTTATGCTGGTTAATTTCTGTAAAAAGAAAAAAGTCTCAGCCAGAATTTGAATGGGGATTGCACTAAACCTATTTGAGAAACAAAGCCCCAAAAGTATAGAGAGAAAAGAGCAAGTGCCAGAGCAGGAAAAGCAGTGCTGCCTGCTCACAGCCCCCTCCAGTGTTCATGTATAGAGTTTCAGTGGCACCTATGCTCCCCCAGCCCAGGCTTCCACAGCCCCGACTCCAAGCCAGAAATATGCATTCGCTACTGGGCATAAATCTTACGGTGAACTTTGTTCCTGGATCCATTTTCATCTTGGACAGCATAGTTTTTCCTCTTTTGAATTTTAAGGTGGCCTTTGCAATTCTGTGATCTCCTTTTCTTCTTTGCCACAGTTCAGGAGTGCAGTTTGCTTCTTCCACCCTGTTTACATGGCTCTAGTTTATTCCTGAGCTAGATTTTTCAAGTCTTGGCTAAACTGACTATACAGAACCACTCAAGAATAAGTCTCAAAGTACCAAAATTGCTTGAGTGGGATTTTTATTGATTTCATTGGTTTATCGGGTTTTAATTATTATTAGATCCAAGGGATATATTTTAGTCAATTTTATATGTCACTGTGGCCAAAAACCCCAACAAGAACAATTTTAGAGGAGGAAGACTTTCTTTGGGGCTCAGTTTCAGAGGTTTCAGTCCGTAGGCGGCTGACTCCATTGCAGGATGTGAGACAGAACTTCGTGATGGAAGAGTATGGGGGAGGAAAGAAACTCAGGGCATGGCAATTAGGAAGCAGAGGGAAAGCTCTGCTCAGCCGGGACAAAATGTAAGCCCCAAAGGCGTGGCTCCAGGGACCCACCTGCCCCAGCCACTCCCCACCTCCTTCCAGTTTCCACCCACTTAATCCATCTCAAATTAATGCACTGATTGGGTTAAAGCTCCCATAACCCAATCTTTTCACCTCTGAACTTTCTTACATTGTCTCACACATGAACTTATGGGGGAAATACCTCATATCTAAACCATATCAGGATATAAATGAGATAACAAGAACTGCAGTTTTTAAAGCTCTGACCTAGTTTTGCTGCCTTTACATCAACAGCTGTGATTCTAGCTGCCCTGCTCTTCTAATAACTACCCTTGTGGAGTACCAGGCACCAGGCTAGGTCTGACTCATGCTAACATGCTAACCATTTGTCACTGCAAAGCAGGTATCTTATGTCTATTTTACTGATTAGGGACAGTAATGGTTTCACTATTAAGATGTCCCCTGAAAAGTTTATGTGGCAATGCAGGAATTTTGAAGTGATCAAATGATTAGATTATAAGAGCTGAAACCTGATCAATGGATTATTCCATTTGATGTTTTTGGTGGAGTGTGGTTGGAGGAACTACATCGCTGGGGATTATATCTTGTCCTGGGTGTTCTTTCTCTCTCTCTTTCTCTCGGTTTCTCTCTCTCTCTCTCCCTCTCTTTCTGTCTGCTTTCAAGCTGCAGTGAACTGAGCAGCTTTCCTGGCTACACCTTGCCATGATGTTCCACTGCCCCACAGGCCCAGAGTAATGGAGTTAGCCAACTAGGGAACTAGGGAATAAACCTCTGAAATCATTAGTCCAAAGTAAGCTTTTCCTCCTCTAAGTTATTCTCTTGTCAGAAATTTTAGTAATAGTGATGAAAATCTGACTGATACAAGGACACTGAGGCTCAGGGGGTAAAAATTTACTAGACTAAGGCCACAATTATGAAATTTTGAAGCCAGCACTGAAAACCACAAGCATCAGCTTATCTCCATAATCTGCATCCTTTATGAGTAGAATTCACCAAACCCTTTCAAACCCCACTCTTTTAATCTTGGTTATTGTGATTCCTTACTTCCTTATAGTACCCCCACACTTTTTTTAAGAGAGAGGGACAGTGAGACAGAGAGAGAGAGAGAATCAATTTTATTTATTTTTTCATGTGGCTTTTGTTGCTCCAAGACGTCACTGTGTAGGTGGTGCAGGGCTTTGAACTTGCGAACTCGCACATGCTACGCAAGCGCCACACCTGCTGCAGCCCCTACTCCCTTTTTTTCTAGAATGTCAAAAAATATCCTTTCATTTGTCTTAATTATTTCACTTTTGTTTAAGACACCTCTGAAATGATCTATGTCCATTTCAATGTTGTCTTGCCTGCCACAGGTACCATCCTTCTGGAATCTTCTACTAGGTTGTGCTTCCTAGGAACCAGGTTTGTGCAGGGAAATGTTGGGAACATGAAGAATTTAGCAAATGATGTATGAACAAATGAACAATAGATGAAATGGATTAATATATGAATGAATAAAGTTTCTAATAGACCATTTCTATAACCGGCCACTGTACTGTTCAGAGACAGTGTCAGCTCTGCAGCAGAAAAGAGTGTGGCATCTGCTTCCCCAGTGACAAACTCTGTGAGAATGGACATATTACTTAAGCTACAGACTGCTCATTTGTAAAATGAGTAATAATTTTCTTCAGCATGTGGAAAGTCATGTAAAATAACGAATGTGACACAAATTAAACGTTCATAATAGTTGTTCCTTTCTCTGGAAGACAAATTTTGCAACCTGAGTTTCTTTGTCTTGTGCTCTCCTTTCTTGCCTGTGTAATTGTATTGGTATGCTACCTCGCATCTAGCGGTGGAGTAAATCACAATGGTTGAACCCAGATTCTAGAGCCAAACTGCTTTCATTGAAGTCCAGACCCACCACATCCTAATTGCATGACCTAGGCAAAGTACCTTGATGCCACCTTGACTGTCTGCTCATCTACAGAATGGGGATAATAAAAATACCTTCCTCCATTGGATAACAGCTTGGAATTAAATAAATTAAAGTCTCTAAACTACAGAGCACCATATCCAGCCCAATGAAAGGCACTTAATAAATATTTACCTTATTATTACTACCACTACTATTACTACCAACACTACTATTACTACCACTGCTATAGGCACTTAAGTGAAAAATGCCTTCTAATGTTCTTCTTGCAGGTAGGATTCCAGCTGAAGCACTGCCTTCCAGATTTGCTGCTGATATCCACCTCCTTGCATGGTGTTTATTACCGAATGTCAGTAAGCATTTGTTCTTCTGTCTCAATTCTCTAGATTACATGCTGCTAAATATTGCCCTCAAATTCTTGCAATATGCTGAAATTTATGTTTCCATGTCAGGTCTTACACATTCCTGATCTTTCCCATTTGAGAACTACGTAGAATACTACTATCCCCAAATTAAGTGTTCCCCAGATCGCAGAGTGCTGTGTGTGTGGGAGCATAGCTGTAACTTCTCCCGTCTTGATGCCTAACTCTTTTCTAGCAGCAGCCACTACTCACTCCGAGCAGTGTTTGTTAATAAAAGCCCTTCCTCTTTTAACTCAGTGCCTCTGGATCTGCTGTGGTTTGCCCAGCCAGGAAAACCCAGCTTGTTTGAATGATGTACACAGTAATTGTGAAGAAAGCCTCATGCAGTGCCACTGAGGATCTCCCATGAGCCAAGGGAGTGAACATCATGGTGTGAACATCAAAACACATATTCTATTCTGGCTGTTCAGAGGATCCTTTTTAACTCACATTCTTGTTCTTGGTTGTGGACCAGGAGAGATGAGCTTTTCCAGGCATCAGAGTTTTGGACAGGTGGAAGATCATTATTCTAACCTGTTACCAGGAACACAAAAACATTCACTTCATCCTTTGTTCACAGTATTGAAATATTCTGGACCACATGAGGGTAGAGAGGATATACTGTGCATTTGCTGGTGGGAGGTGTGTGAGGCTGTTGACAGTCAACCTCTGAAACTCCTAGTGTCTAGAGAATTCTACATAGCCTGGTGCAAGACATGCATTCACTCTCCCAGGTCCTCAGGCCACAGAAGCGAGAGCGAAGAAACATATGAGACAATAGAAATGGCAGTATCTAGTGACCAGGGGCAATGGTGCTGGTGGAGGCAGAGTGCCCTGCAGGGCTCAGGATTTAGCAACAGCAGCAGCATGAAGGTTGTCCTGGAAATGTACTTCTGTCATGCTCTTTCGTCTGGATCTAATAAGATAAACTCTTCTGGTCCCCTTCCATTTTCCAATCCTGGACTTCCACCTGTCCCAATAATACTGTTCCTAGAAAATAACTTTACAGCAAATTATTCACATTCTTAAGTCAATCATCATAGTTCTGTTGTTTTCAGCCAAGAACCCTCTGTGTGATAGATGGGTGATTCCTTATTTTTCAATCAGGTTCATAGGTATAATATTATACACACACACGTGTGTTTGTTTATGCACTCACACAAACACACATATGAAGAACTTTATTTCAAAGATAATAGATTATGGGGCTGGTGTGGTGGTTTGGCGGATGCAGCACTTGCCTGACATGTGCGAGTATGTAAGTTCAAACCACAGCACCACGTACACAACGGGGTGGCCGAGGAATAAAAATCACATGAAAAACTAAATAAAAATTGCTTCTCTCTTTCTCTCTCTCTCCACTGTCCCCTCTTTCTTAAAAAAAAAAAAGATAATAGATTATGTTCAATAAATTTTGGCTCCATAAACATTGGACTATGTTCAGTAAATTTTATTGTCATATCCTTATTAACACAATTATTCAGAGAAAGTGACAAAATTCTATTTTGAGTTACTACTTCCTATTTAGTTTTAATCCCCTGAGTATCTTATAACCTAGAAAGTCATGTTTAAATCACTTTGAAGCAAGTACTTATTTAAGTGAAAAGAATTACAGAAGTCTTTCCGAGGAAAGGTCAATTTGCAATGATAAACATGATGTCCTTGTACGATGAAGTACATAGCAATTATTTTTGGTAGAAAATGAGGAAGATGATATAGATAATTTACTGCAACTTGCTAAAACTGACTACTACAGTTTGAGTTACGTATTTGTGTTTGGATATGGCGCTTTCCTAGAAGAGTAGGGGAATCCACACACAACCGTCTACTTAACACGGACACAGATGTGTTTATTCAATTACTTTGTTGCCCACTAGCTCCTATTAAAGATTTTAAGAAAAAAAGTCGGTGCATCTTTCCATGTGGCCTGAGCTGTGGGTTGGCCCTATTCCGTCTTGAGTACCAAAAATCAAAGAAAACTGTGTGTGAGCAAAGGTGTGTGTGTGTGTGTGTGTCTGCTCAGAGAAAAAAACTTGAGAGACAGACATTCATGACGCTCTGAAAGAGTCAGAGATCAGACATAGAAAAACAAGAGGGCCCTTTCCCCCAAGGACATTCCAAATTCTTGGTTCCAGTTTAGTTTCTTTAATTCAATTCCATTTCTGCTCCTTTGTTCAATATAAACTCCTATATTCTTAAAGGAATTCCTTGTTGGTTTCAGTTATTTATCACTAAAAATCATGATTTATACAGAAGAAAATCTATAGTGTCTTTAAAAATGTTATACATAATTATAACAAAACATATATTATAAATATTTGTTTAAAAGTCACATTAATTTAAGATAGTTGGATAACTAAAAGCTATACCATATTCTGAGAGAGGATAAAGAAATATCCCAAGTTTTAAGTTTGCTTCAGATGATAGAATGATCTCCCCTTACTTGCTAAGAAATGACAGAATGTAAAATCTGTTTTTGAATTACTTGATTTGTAAATGTTTCTCAACACTTCAAATCAACCGTAATTGGCTGCCTATTCTCTTCTTTGAACTGAATGTAAATTACCTGTCAACCTCTGCACATGGCTTTCTAAATTTAGGCTCATGGATAATTTACATTTATGAAGGGCAATCCAGGAACATGCATAGTACAACTCTATAATTCAGGCTAAAAGGATTTTGATGGGCATTGTTTTTTTTTTAAGAAATCAATACAATTAAATAAAAAAATAAAACAGAAATGTAACAGTGTAGAGAGAAAAGGAAGATGGAAAAGTCAGAGAATTGTTTTCATAAAACAGAATTCATAGAATTACATTTAGAGAAACTATTATGGAATTATAAAATGTTTACTTTTATAGGGAAACTATCCAAGAAAAAGCATTTTGTCCCATTAAAGCATACTTTGAAAATAAAAGTAATTCAACATAGAATCTTAATACTATTCTAAAGTACATATGAGAAAACAAATTTACAACAATTGACTTAGGTAATATATATATATATATATATTTCTCATATATATTTATATATTTTTTTTAAAAGAGAGGGATGGTGAGAGAAAGAGACAGAGAGAATTAAGTTTTTTATTTAGTTTTTCATATGGCTGTCATTGCTCCAAGACATTGTTGTGTACGTGGTGCTGGGGTTCGAACTCGCGTACTTGTGCATGCCAGGTAAGCCATGTAAGCGCCATAACCGCTGAGCCACCTCTCCAGCCCTTAGGTAATGTATTTAAGGTGTTTGGGACATGTCAGTATCGAATTCTATAAAGGGAACATTCTCTTATAAGAGATAAGATATACCATAATTGGCATGTACATTTAGTGTTACATGGTGAAAAGACTCCACCTAATAAAATGGGAAGAGAAATCTGATTCTAGTTTTGCCACTTACTAGCTCTCCGAATTAATTTAGACAAGTCATTTAAATTCGGAGTCTCTAGGACTTGTTACTACCATTTAAATCTTAAATGTTCCCCAAAGACCCATGTATAATGACCTTGGATCTCCTTACTTGGTTTGGGATCTCCCTGAGGAGAGACATTAAGTCTCAAACTTCTGCTGTACACAATTGCTACAGTTTGGATCTTAAATGCCCCAAAAGGTCCATGCGTTAGAGGGTTGGCCCCAGCATAGCTCCCCTGGGAGATGGCAGAAACTTTAAAAGGTGGGCTCCAGTGGGAGGTTTTAGTTCATCTGGCACGTGCCCTCAAAGGCGATTGCTGATTTCTTCTTTCCCTCTCTTGTAATCCTGGCCATGCAGGGAATGCATTTGCTCTTCCACCTGCTCCCCACCATAATTGCTGCCTTGGCTCCATGAGTAGAGCCCAGTCAGAATAAACTGAAACCTCCAAAAACGTGGGCCACAATAAACCTTTTTTCTTTAAAAGTGGATTTGTCTCAGGTATTTCTTACAATAATGGAAAGCTGACCAACACCACACCCATCTACAAAACCAAATTGTTAATTAAAGCTGTGAAATTTAGGTTCTGCTCAACAAAACTGTAGACGTCCATGGAAATGAATTAATTAGCTAACATTACCATCCAAGTAGAGTGTTTTATACCATATACTACTTGGCTTGCTAACCACCAGCATAAATGTTATAGAGAGATGCAAATGATTTTATCAATGTGGTCAAATATATCTTGTTACACACTGGTGGCCATGTGGTATATTATAATTGACCTATGGCTTCATATTCAGAAATCCGCTCTTAATATTAGCTACTTTTGGAGTTTATCCAGTTTCTCAGTGAATTTGTACATGCCACTAAAATTTCTTGAGTTGCTTTTTCATATAAAAATAGGGGAATAGTTAATGCAGAACCTATCTTATAGGGTTAGAATCTAAATGAACTAAGATGTATGAAAATGCTTCATAAAAAATTCTCCAAATAAGTCTCAGATGATGAAATATGAGAGAAAATTTTTTCCTAAAGTCATTTCAGATTCTCATGAAGGGTGAAAATCTTGGCAACTGTAAAATGAAAATAAAACATTTAATTTATAAATAAGAAATAATCCATTAAATTTTTGTTTTAAAACTTAATTTTCTCCTTAATTTTGTGTGGTATACATAGTGCTCTCTTTGCAACATGTTTAGAAGGTTGTAAGAGGGAGACTGATCAAAAAATACATTAGCAGATTTGGAAGGGGGTGGATATAAAGTTAGAAATTCTGAGTCATGAAAACATCAGATAGCACTTTCAGAAAGGTGTAACTTTATTTAAAACTGAGCTGCTGTGAATTCCATCATGCTGCAGACACCTCTGAATCAACAATCTCTGTTAGTTAAATTGTTATGCTGACAATTTCTCACATAGACTGAAATTTTCCATTTTGTAAACAAGTAAGTGGGTTCTTGATGGTCTAGCTCATACCCCAAGCTGGAACTTTGGGAAGTGAATTCTTGGCTTGGGTGACCATGTATAATTCATTTCTCACATTAGCAAAGCTGATTCAAATATTTGTCACCCAAATCAGAAAGCCACTGGGAGCATGAATATAATATTATGCCTGATATTCCTCCTCAAGTTTGAGAAACATAAACACCACATCACTGGCTTCTTGGCTCAATTCCCCGAGATAGAGTGGGACAGTGAGCTAATTTGGATTTCTTTATAACATTAGGGGCTCAACTTAGAACTACCCCACCCACAACACCACAAATACAGAACAGTGATCAAGAATTTTTTTGCCAGGATATTTGACATACACAAACATGAGGGCACTTGCAGGCAAATATGGGGAGTCGGGGTGATGGATCTTTCTTCTGCTAGGTCAGAGTTAGTCACAGAGACCCTGGCTATATGCTTTTTGATCATTATCCACATCATATAGGCTAGAGGAACTACACATGTACACAGCTTGTAGCTGGGAGAAAAATCACCAAGCATCACAGAAGAAAAGTAGATGAGGTCTATTTGCACACTACAGACTGGAACAAAGGGCCCATCTATCACAAAAGATGACACATATACAGACAGAAGGCATATAAGGGACAGCAGTATCCAAGAAGGGACATCACACTGGGAGGTAGGAAGTGCTGGGCACAATTGAAAGAGATACCCTTTAAAGCTGAATACAGGGTCTGTCATACAGGGAATGCTCCTCAAACCTGTATTATCGGCCATGTGAGGATGGGTGAGAGAATGGGAAAGGGAATGACTATTCTTGGCAGAAGCTTGGTCCCAGCCCCATTTGTCACATACCTTTGTCATCTTGTATCTAGATGCTCTAAATCTTCCAGCTCACTTCTAGGATGGCATGCATATCCCTTTGATCTCATAAGGAAAAAGCAGGGACAGAAGGAAACAGAAAGCAGAAGTAATGAGCAGCCTTTCACACATGTCCAAGCAGCTATTATCCAGGTTCCTAAGGCTGTCATCCAGTGCCAGATGCAGGCAAAACTAGAAAGGGTGCTATTGTGGTGCAAAGAACATTAGGACAGGGCCATTAATACCTGAATCCCAGCCCTACTATTAATTAGTTATGTGACCTTGCACTTTTTTGAGCCTTGGTTTTCTCACATGCAGAACATAATAACACTTCCAGTATTTACTGAAATGGAGAGTGTTTGTATAACAATTTAAACAGATACCAAAATGAAGTAGGCTACAAAATCAGGGCCTGCCTTCCACCATTATGCTTCCTTCATTCCTTTCTATCTAAAGAGCAATCAATGAACTGATTCTTTGACTTGGGAAATTATGGAAAATCATAACACAGTCTTACTACCGTGTTTGACCCCCTCCCTTATGGCATTTGCATGCTACTAAATGAATCTCCAGTTTTAGGATATTAGGGCCTAATAAGAGGTATGGTGGGAAAATGTAGGGGAAGATATAAGGGCAGAGGTGGGTAATCAGGCAACCTTAGGTGGAAACCCCCCAATACTCCAAAGCCACCAGCCTGCTCTACCTGTGGCAAGTCTGGCTGTGCAGACAGCCTTTTAAAGTACAGCCTTTCAGACAATACAATGTGAAATCCTCTCTCCTCTGCAGCATTGGTCTGCAGTGACACTGGCAGATGCTAAACTTCGTCCTGTCTAGCACAGTTAATTAGGTTATACAGGCTGCCAAAAATCCCAAAGTCATCCAAAGAAAATGCAACACTTTGAGATCTGAAGCAAAGGTCAGAAGACACAAATATTAATCCCATGTTTAGAAGAGAGAAATAAGTGGGGGGGTGGGATAGAGAAAGGATTTCAGGCAGGTCCTGTACAATCTGACAAATTCTTAATAAATCTTTTATAAACAATTTTGAGATCAGGGCATAATGTGGTCCTTGGCTTCTTTCCTCTGTAACAGATATGGTGTCTTTATAAGCTGATACTATAATAGACACTGTATATTCATAACTCATTACAGAGCTCTCAGTCCATACCTATGGGACACCGTGGGGATCTCTTGATACAGCTCCTGCTGGAAAACATTCCCACCTGGGAATAATGTGTCTGGAGCAAGGAAGAGGATAATTTGCTAAATTGAATCAATTGAACAAGTAGCTGAGTATGTTTAAGCCTTCTTAATTGGTTGCATAAGATTATCACAAAGTAAGAATGGCTGTCTGCCCCCAAGTTCTCAGGAGTGGAGTGGCGGCCTTAAAAACCTAGAGACCCATTTCTTCCAAAGACGTTACCCCAGAACCAGTGTTGGGTGTGGGGTGGGCTAACAAAATAAACAGCAGTGCATAGGACTTCACTGCCACCAGCAGGGCCCAGAGGAAGTGCAGGCCCTGAGAATGCTAGGGACTGCCTACAATAGAAGCCCTCTAGGGACAGGCTAAAACCTGCTGGGACTTGTCCTCCCCCATACCTACCCACACTCTCCCCAGTCTTGATCACTTAGAAAAGCTGTTCATCCTGTCTGAAAGACAGGTGTTCCTGCCCAGATTCTCAGTATGAAGGATTTGGAGGCCTGATTCTAATTAAGGATCCAAAGACTCCCTTTTTCCTTCTGGCCACATTACAACTCCCATTACTGTACAAGGCTTTCCTTCCTCTCCTAGTTCATGCAGGATTTCAGGGGGTGCAGTGGAGTGTGCCCGGAAACCACTTTTACATCTAGGTCCCTGTGCATCTTATGTCACTTGGGACGTGGACCAGACTGCACTGAAGGTGTCAGCCCTGTGTCTCCTGGATCAGAGCAGGTGCAGCCGACCTATGGGTAGTGCAGATCTGGAAAGACAGCTCAATTGCACTCAGAAAACCGAGGCTGCAGGCCAACTCTGATTTCTTCCATACCCCCCCCCCAGTCTGCCGCCACCTGCACTTTACCCAACTTCGGGTGCGAGTGTGGGGCAGCGGGAGCGCAGCACTCCTGGGAACCCGCACCAGCCCGCCAGGCTCGGGGCTCCCATAATCCTTGCTGCCGAAAGAGCCTCAAAGCCGGTAGGCGGTTGAAACAGCAAGAGAAAGTGCCTGGGTGGGAGCCGGAAGAATCCCCGGGAGCCGCTAAGGCCTCGGGGGAGCTCCCCGCAGAGATTCGCTCCCAGAAAGGGTCCGCGACCACGCGGCGAGGAGCGCGTGAGCATCGCGGCTTAGATATAAAATCCCCCGCTCGGAGAAGCATAGGGAGTGAGTGCGGCGGCCAAATGCGGCCACCTGCGACACGAGACAGGGAGAGTGACCCTGTCCTGGACGTCCAAGAGGTCCGGAGGTTTGGTGTTTTGGACCGTTGGGGTCTAGGCTTGGGGGTGTGCGTCGAACTTTGAGGCTGGGTTCCCTGCACTCTCGCAAAGGCGCACAGACGACCGCCCGCGTGAATTCCCGAACACTTGGGGCTCGTTTGACCTTTAGGAGAGTTGGAGAGGGAATAACAGGAATCTCTGGCTGGTTGGTTTCTTGTTCTCCAACAAGGAGGAAGCCTCGGGTATCAGCGTTTGTCTTCGGTGGAGCCCAGGAGACCCGGGGGAACCCCAGACCCAGTGTCCAAGCCCTGGCCGCCTTTTAAACTGTGGTTATTTTAGTGCTGCGCAGGAGGCGGCTCCTGACCAACTCAGGACGCCTTTTTCTAAAGTTTGATCTGTTCTCTTCGCCCGCCCAATCCCCGCCGCCTGGTGGCCCCCTCCTCCCACGGAGGACGCGGGCGGGGAGATGGCCGCGGTTCTCTCCCCGGCGCAAAACGGCGCAGTGCGCGTAGCCGCCGCCACGCTGACCTCCTGCTCCCGCCGGCTGCTTCGCTGAGTGAGTCTTGGCCGCGAGCGAAGGCAGTCACCCAGAGGGGCTGAAGTCGGCGGCGACAGGGGCCGGAGGGTCTATATGGCCGCTCCCCGCGAGCGGGTGGTGTGCGCCGGGGAGCTCTCCGGCAGCGCGTCGGGCTTGGGGCGACTCTGAGTCGCACCGCCTGCGGACATCGACCCAGCCGCTCCGCGGAGCCCAGGGCAAGAACCCGAGTAGCAGGTCTCGGTAGCCGCGGCTGTTCCTCCCAGAGGGCGATGTGGCCGGCCGGCGCGGGCACCAAGCTGCCCTGTGCCCGAGACTCTGCGCTCCGGCGCGCGGCTTTCTCCGGGAACCTCACAGCCCTGCCTTCTCACCTCGTGCCCGCGGGCCGCAGCGTCCGGGTGTTCATCAGCGCCAACCCTGAAGGTAAGTCTCTTGTTGCGGTTTGTGGATCTTTCTCTTTGTCCGCCGGGCGGGAGACTCTTGAGTGTGCCGCCGCACAGCCTGATGCACTCTGAGTCCCCTGAGCTAGGATCCTCTAGCCAAAGCTTTGGCAGCCCTGAGCGCGTGAGAATTTAATTCGAATTATTGTTTTTTCACCCTTCGCTCTTCGGCTCGCCTGCAGACTTCTCCTAGAACACCTTTTCTTTTCTCCAGGGCGAGCTGAGAGACATCCAAGGATTTAGCAGGTGCTCCATTCTGCCTCCACCACCGCCGGCTTCCCTCTCTTACAGCAGTTTCACCTCTGAGGTTGTCGCAAACGAAAATAGTAGCTCTTGCTCTTGGCTCTGCGACTGGTTCCTGGGTGGGGGCTCCCTCCTTTGCCACTACTTCTGGCCCAAGAGAGGTGAGCATGGGGTTCCTCCCAAGTCACCTCTTGCTGTGTCTTGAAGGTCCCAGCAGACCACTGTGAAACGGTCTTGGTTTCACAGTGGAGGACACTGCGCTGTGAGTTTCTGGAGCTGGCTGGCGCTCAGCCCAGCGCCGGTTTCATTGTGGAGTGCTCTGGTTGAGCTCCTCTCATCCTTTGGGACCCTGGATTTGATGTTCTCGGAGTGGAACCTGGCCTACTCAGTCATATTCCTGTTCAAGCTAAACACCTGATAAGCGCTCAATGAAAACTTGTTGATTTGTTGCCATCACAGTCGCAGCGGTTTAGCGCTGGTGGTCAGATCCTTTGCTCTTCACTACCTTTCAGTTCTCAGTCTGGAATGTTAATTTCCATTACAGTAGTGGGGCTGCGAAAGGTACGTTTGACTGGGCTAGATAAAACTGAAGGAATTGCTCTTTTTTAAGTGGGGAAGAAAAAAGACTCAGGTATGAGAAATTTCAAGAAATTAACCTTTTTGAAGCCAGGTGCGTTGGTTCACTTCTGTAATCCCAAAGGACTCAGGAGGCTGAAGCAGGAGGATTGCAAGTTTGGTGAAACACTGTCTCAAAACAAAAGGGTTAAGGGCTTGGGATGTAGCTCAGTGGTACAGTCACCCTGGATTCAGTCTTCAATCCCCAATACCACAAAACGAAAAATAAAAAAGTAACCTTTTTGTGCTCTTCACAAGCCTTGGGTCTTATAAAGAAAACGGTTTACATCCAAACTATTGGATAGGATCCTCATTTGAAAGTTCATGTCTGTTTGTAAAAACCATACAAAGAGGGACCAAGAAAAAATAACTTTCCAGAAAATTATAGTTCTTCCAAAAAATTTTTAAAAAGGCACAATTGAAAGTTTCAAGTAAAACTCAAGACAAATGAATGGGGGGAAAGAATAGCATTGGTAACACACTGATATCAGAACTGTGTACTTTTGAAGATGGCTAGGATGTTCTTTCAGTTTACAACTCACAGAACTTAATTAAGGAGGCTTTTAGGAAGATATTTGCACTCATGGAATCATTCTACCACATAAATCTTCCAGAATTTTTACCTAAATCTGGATTAAATTATAAGATATGTAGCTGGATTTAAAAAATTTGAAAGTTGTTTTCGGTTTCTTAAATATGTAGCAATATTTTAAGTATTTGAGAGAATTATGTTAGAAAATGTTTGGTTTTAAAATTTTCAATTTTCATGTGCTTAAAGACATGTTTTCATGGAGTGTTTAAATGTGATGTGAAGCCAACTAAATCACTGCTTCTAAAATAGTGAAAATTGTGTGTATACTAGTAATTATTCACTTTAAAGATGCAGTTTCTAGGATTAAAATGATAATTGATTTATATTAGCTTAATTTTCAATTTATGTCATTTTCCTTACTTCTGTCAATATCATTCTTCTGATTTTCTAGTTTCTTGAAACTAAAGCTTTGGCATATATCAGTCCTAGGAAAGCAAATGGGAGGGAGGTGCCAATCATGCCTTTTGGTCACTGTTTTTGCTGGACAGTTTCAGTACTGATCTGAAAAGACCAGAAATATAAAGCTTACCTTGGAAATTTGAATAGGGGCAGGAACTCCCATTTTTATCCACATAGCTGATCCAAGGGCATATTGAAGAAAAAAGAACACAGATGGACATGTTTAATAATGTGAATATAAAGCCTTAAAATCTTTGTAAATACTCCATCAGAGACAGTACTTTACTGAAGGATCTTTATGGAAGCAACTTAGCAAGCAAATGATGGTGTGTTAGTATGATCCAGTATTAGATTCTTGGCCAATACCGAAGAGCTTCTCTCCACTGTCAAATTAAGACAAAGGACATTATCTCATGCTTCCCAATACAGGCAGAAATTCAATTTATGTACTAAATAAAAGCTGCTTTGTGTTGAAGCCACAGCAGTACTTTCAGAATCCAGCAAGACTCTTCCTTAGATATTATTTTTAATAGATATTGCTTTATTAAAGCTTGTATAGAATTTGCCCATCCGTAATGAAAGTGATACATGTCTTCCAAATGGAAAAATATGATAGCTCATCCAATATTTTAATTTTAATTTCTATCCTCAAACAGCCCTCTGAGGTTTATTCTCTGTTCTGCAGATGAGAAAACTAAAGCTGTATCAAGTTAAGCTGATTTCCTGAATTCACATAGCAGAGTAAAACATGGTAGAATCTGAAGCAGCCTCAGTCTTGGTGCTCTTGGGTCAGTCCTGTACATATCTTACACCCACATGGATGAGAGAATGAGCCAGGTATGGAGGATCAATGCTGCCCAGAATCTTCCGGCTGTAAGACCTCAAGAGTATGAATAGCTGGAAGGGAACCTGAGTATCTGACTCCATATGCTCCCACTGAAAGGTCTTAGGAGCATTCAAGGAAATTTTAGTATGTGCCAAACTCTAATGGACATATTCCTGTCCAAAAGTATGTCCACATCTGACCAGTACTTACCACATGGAAGAAGCTGAAGTTGGACCTGTGAGGCAGGCAAAATAGTATTATCTTAGATTTTCATAAATGAGTGGGCATTGGACAACATCTATTCCAACCTCCCACCCAACACAGAAACCCCATCTGTGGCATTTTTATTAATCTTTCAAAGTTATCAAGTCATTTAGTTACTGTCTCACTGCCAGAACAGCACTTATTCTTCCTTGGGACAATGGTTTTAAAACATAAAATCTTTCACTGTATTTAATTGTGCATGCATATGGAGAAGAGAGGAGGATCCACATAATTCTCTTCCTGTTATTGGAGTTTTGAGGGCCATCCCCTTGTCTACCTCTATTCTAAACTTAGAGTGAAGTCTGATCACAAAAGAAAAACTAAAATATTGCTTTTGTTCCTGATAAATACTGGTGCTGGTCCACAATCCCTTATCTCTGATCCCCTGGGCTGGATGTGATTTTGGAGCAAATTCTCATATACTGTTTAAAATGTGGGGACTGGGTTAGTGCACTACATCAAATATGTCTGTAGGGAAACATGACTTCACTGTCTGTGGTCAGGGTTGAATGGAACTTTCCATAATTCTGAAAATGCCATTATCTGAAGTGGTGGTGTTAGTCACATGGCTGTTGCACATTGACTGATATGACTAAGAATCTGAATATTGCATTTTAATTTCATTGGGTTTAAACTTAAATATGCGCATATGGCTGCTGGCTTTTCTGTCAGCAAAACTCTAGCTTCATGTCAGCTAAGGTCAGGCTTAGCTACCAGTGAATTTGGTGACTTTAGCTTTTGCTGTCAAACCTTTTAATTTCAATGCTTTAGGGATTTTGGAATAACAGGTAAGGGGAATGGACCTGCACTGGAGAATGTGGTATTAACTCTATGCCAATGAGTTTTCCAGTACTGAACCCCAGAATTATACAGATTTGTCTCCCCAACATTGTCAATAATGGGCACAAACTAGCTGCCTCCATCTATAGACAGAGTCAAACTTTTTAAAATTTAAGATATGGAAGAGCAAAGAAGAAGGGCAGATTTCCTTGCAAGAGAGAAAGAAGGGCCAGAGCTATTGTGTTCTATTGTCCTTTCAACTGTAGCCATCAGATGGAGAACTCCTCCCCTAAAGAGTAAATGATAGCATTGCCCATCTGGTGCTACTATACCAGTTCATCTCCCTCTGTGGTAAAAAAAAAAAAAAAATCATCTGGAGTGGAGAATAAGTTCCCCCCACATTTATTGTTGGCATTTTTTTCCTGCCCATTTAGATTACTGTACCCATCATCTCTGAGTTGCGCACTCTTGTCCGCAGTGTACTGATGACCAGATGCTCAGCCTATTCCCGCTTAGATTCTTTAGTTTGCTGGACTTTACACCTTCCCAGACTGTTGCCCTTGCCTTTAGGGGTCTCAGCAGGAAAACTTGCACTCCATTTTGATGGAAGCCAAAACAAAAATGACATGTTTTCTCTTTATATATATGCGTTGGTGTAGTGACTGCAACCAGCAAACGTTTGCTTTTACTTGGATTCCTAGGCAAGAGGCAGATAGGTCTGCATCAAGAAATACACATGAAACCTACCATTATTCTTACCTTTCCTACTATCCTAATTGTTTCCATGAGTTACTGATTTTTCATTGACTTAAGTATTCAGAAAAAAATAGAGCAAAATAATATATACATAAATACACATACACAGGCATCTCAAAACCCCAAGAGTATCTTCATAAACTGTGGCCTGAAGGAGAATATATTATTTAGGGCCAATATACAAGGACATTTATAAGTGAGTTCTAAAATTATAGTGTTTGCATCTTCTAATTCATTAAGGAGTTAGCTACATAGGTGGAAGTGTTAGAAACAGAATAAACTCTGGGTTTGAATCTCCAATCCACTATTTAATAAACTGTTTTGTTGGTCAACTTGTTTACATTCTTTGTTGTCAGTTTCTTTATTTATAAAAGAGGACAATAATAGTACTTCCTCTCAGGTTTGGTGAATAGATTCAACTAATAGATTTGAATACTTAGTGCTAGGCATATGGTACTTGTATCATGATTTTTATTTTCCACTAATATTCAGATGCCATGTAGGTATGCTTTTCCAAACATGTATAAGTCATTTCTTGCCCTCTGGGAATGTAGTCTGTGGAGGCATATCAGGCAGAACTCAATAATAGACCATTCTAGGTCTTTCATAGAATTAGATGCCTCCAAAAATCATTGTAAGGGCTGAAGGAGAAAGTTAGGTACCACTAGGCAATTAGGTAACATTGCCAAAGGTGTATAAGCCATTGCCAGTATCATAATGCCCCTGGCTACTGGGCAGCTGACAACCTCTGCAAAACAAATCTGTTGAAACCCACCATGATTAGTGACAGAGGAATGTCTCAGTTCCCTTCCTTTTGATATTATGCCATTGCACCTCTTTGACAGAACCATAAATGCATCTGGAACCTGACAACAAGCAAGTCTGTGCATTTCCTGGCTTCCAACCTCTGCACTACCAAGGAGAGAGTAGAAGGAAGGGGTAAAGGATATACCACACAGAGAAGCAGTGCTCTGCCCAGGAGGAAGCCGATGCATTCATTCTTCAGCCAGCCAGTATTGGTGAAGCAACTCTATACAGAGTACACATGCACACACCCCTCTTGATACCCCAAGAACATTTTAAAAAAGTAGAAGTCTTAAAGCAGAATATACCAAGTGGCTTTTTAATGACAAATGTTACTGATCTGGTGCTTAGAATACAGCAATTAACAAAACAGACCAGGTCTCTGCTCTGCTCTTACAGAGTTTGCATAAATAATATATGCAGTGAGTGTCCTGAGCAGAGCATTCAAGGAGAGTTACATAAGCCAGCTCCAGGGGTCAGAGGAAAGAGTTGGGAGGGATCCCTAGATGAACAAACAGAGCCAGGGTGTAGAAACTATTCTACCTGATAATCAAGTAGGCAAAGCAATGATGAGATCTCCACAGGGAACAGAAAGACTTCTTTCTATTCTTTCTGTTATTATTCAGCAAATTACTTTTATTTCTTTGTATAGGAACAGAACTGATATCTTGAGATGACACTTAAAGCACAGAAGAGTATTGTGTTTCAGTAGATTGTGACTTTATTGTTTGGTAAACCAATAAAAGACCACATATGGATCTTTTGAAATTGTTATTACATCATGGGAATGATGATATTTGCCATTTCAAAAGCTGTCTGCAGGTTTCTATTTCATTTGTTTCAGTAATCTGCTGTATACCAACCCACTCCAGAACTTAATGGCTCAAAACAATGATTCATCATTTCTCACAACTCCATGGTTGGGAATTTGGGCAAGGCTGGGCTGGGCGGTTCTTCTGTTCCACAGGGTGTTGAACGGGTTCACTTGCTACATTGTGTTCGACTAAATCTATTGCCGACTGGTCTGGAAGACCCAACAAGTCTTCACTCATGCACTTCAGTGCTCCCCATGAGAGATCTGTATCTCTCTACCCACCCCCCACCCACCCAGAACTTCTTTCAGGACTGCATTCCGTGGTATAATATTTGGTTTTGTCAGAGAAAGAAAATGGTAGATTTAAGACACAGGAAACTGGATCACATTTCTTTCTTTCTCTTTTTTTTTTTTTAAAGAGGGACAGAGAGAAAAAGTTTTATTTAGTCTTTCATTTGGCTTTCGTTGCTCTGATACGCTGTTGTGTACATGGTGCTGGGCTATGAACTCTCCTCTTTGCATGTGCAAGACAAGTGCCATACCCTCTGAGCCGCTGCTCCAACCCCTGGATCCCATTTCTTAATGTGAGGTGGGTTTTGTATATATAGGAAAGGAAAAGATTCATGGTGGCCAATTTTCCTTTTTTTTTTTTTTTTTTTTTTTTTTTTTAAGAGAGAGGAATAGTGAAGGAGAGAATCAATTTTATTTAGTTTTTCACATGACCTTCATTACTCCAACACTTCATTGTGTACATGGTGCTGGGGCTTGAACTCAAGTCCTTGTGCATACCAGGCAAGTGCCATAACCATTAAGCCACCACTCCAGCCCCTCATGGTGGCCAATTTTAAAAGCCTCCAAAATCCCAAAGTTATATTTCTTTGACGTTCCTTTTGTCATAGTTAGATTAAAGGAGACATAATGCAGAAAAAGCATATAATCCAATGGCCTTGTACATAGCAAGTTCTCTACAAGTGTTAAATGTTAATAATTAGTTGTTGTTATTACTGTGTGTCATTGAGGATTGAACATAAACTCAGTGAATAGCTTCCCTTTTTCTCCTCCCAACATACTAAATGGTTAAAAATTAGTTTCTAAAAACAGACCAGCGTTTATGAATAGAGGATCAATATATCATTATTTCTGATAGGGATGAGAATAATTTTCTGCTTCCTAATACTGAATAGCAGAATTTCAGGTTTGTCCAGCTACTCACTAGCTCTAGGTACCTCCAAAAGCCCCGCAAAACAGCCTGGAGGAAAGAACAATCTGTGCTCTTGCGGCACAGATCTCTCACCAAGGGCAAGGAGTGAGCAGATGGATCAAGCTTTCCTGGTTTGCTCTTCTAGTCTTTCCAGTTCTGGGAAGGGTAAGTGAGGTGGTAGAATCTAGAGACACTCTCAACTCCAGAAGAACCCTTCAGATGGGGAAGAAAATATCCTCCTCTAAATAGATGATTCACTGATTTGCTTTTTAACCTTCATATGTAGTGAAAGCCTTTCACTATTCAGGGAATGTCATTTCAGTTAAATAAATATTTTAAGTAGTGCATATTACATGAGAGCAAAATATCTAACAGAAGACAATGAGCTATGATGTATGCATTAGGAACTGCATATGAATATCACAATCCATATACTTCAGCAAGATAAGGGCTTAGGATAGCCTTGGAGCAACTGAAAACAAAGTAGGTTAAGAATTCACAAGCACTTTTTTTTTTTTTTGTATTAGAGCTTGAACCCAGGAGTGCTTAATCACTGAGCCACATTCCCAGTCTGTTTTTATTTTTAATTATTTTTTTAATGTGAGATAGGGTCTCGCTAAGTTATTGAGTCTGGCCTTGAACTTGGGATCCTCCTTCCTCTGCCTCAGAAGTCTCTGAGATTACAAGCGTGCACCACTGTGCCCAGCTCACATTCTTTTAAATGGTGGATGAAGAAAATTGTATACAGTAGCAGGAAGTAATTAGATTTGGTAAAATAAGCCTAAGTTTCATTTTGATAAGGCAGGCTGAGCATATCAGGATTCATTGAAATACTGAAAATGATCCATTGTATTTAGAAATTCCTGGCAAGAACTGAAATAACAATATTTCACTGACAGTAAGAAAACATCAAGTAACCAATTTTAACATTCTTGACATTGCATGGCTTCAAATCCAAGGCACAGGCAGAGGAGTATTCAGACAAATATTCAGACATTAACGCCTGTGTATAAACAAATGCCAGGTATAAATAACTAGCCAGCTTAAGGTTCTTTACACCTCAAAAACTTCTTTTATTTTTTGCTATTAATAGTCATATAATTAGTAAATGCCATCACTAGGGGTGGTTCAAAAGTAACAGATGCTGAGTTACCACAAAATCAGCCTTTAAAGTGTGGCAGTATTAATTCACAGACACCCTTTTGTCATTTCAAAGCCTTAGTTTCTCTCACAATTTTTGTTGAAACCGAATAGTACTCATTCTACAAATTACAGTGTGTTAGCTAATGTATAAATGGAAAAATGAGTTATATGATATTAAGTTAATAAAAAGATGATAAACTGCAGCTTTGGATGAAATCCAAAGGGAATAATAATACCCCCTTCTAATGAAATATTTCCTTGAAGTCTCATTTTAAATCCAAAATATTTCGAAGACTTTGATGTAGGCACTCTCAAAGAGCAAAGCCCAGATGCCAGAGTGATTACAAAAGTTAATTCATAAATGAAACCACAAAAAAAGAAAGGGCATCCTTCATAATGATAATCTGGTCTCTTATATTCAGTGGCATTCAGAGAGATTCTCACCACTGAATCTATTTCCTTCTGATTGTATTCTAAGCATTGTCTGCAATATTTATTACAACCCCATTGTGTGCCTGCAGACTTCTAATTGGTTGGTATGGAGATAATACATACTTTTTTAGTCTCCTATATAAGATAAAAGAACAAACCCAACTATCCAGAAATATAAGCCCTGCATTTGTGAAAGGCATGTTCATGTCCAAAGGCCAACTGGAATGATGGAAATCAAGTGGTTGTGTCTGTCACTCCAGTCAGTCCTGAGCTGTTCTAATTTAGCCAAAAGGAAAGATGAAGATGGATTGGATCTAAGAAATAATCTCCTCTGCAAAGGTGTCTGCTAGAGGAAAGGTCTCAAGCTGTAGGGATAAGAAAAAGTTCAGACCAGAGATGGCAGAGTGTTTGAAAGCCAAAAACTTCCTACCAAAGTGTGATAGAACCCAGTAAGGGCTACCAGCAAGAAGCAAAACACATACTGAAATTTAATTTCCTTAATAACCCCAGACTCGAAAGGACTCAAAAGTTATAGGTCAGAATTGGTAAAAAGCCTCGAAGATAGCTATAAGAGTTACAAGGGAATGAAAATTGTGTGAATAACATTTTCTTTTTAAATCATGATGCGATTGGGGCTATGGGCAGGTGTAGAGCATTAAGGTCTTAAGATTTCCATTCTGAAGTGGGGACATGTGGAGGGACATAGGGTAGCATCTGGCAAAATCAGTAGGGTCCCAACCCCTAGTCTTATGAGAGAACTGAAGCCCTGGACAACATAAAAGTTTGTTGGGACTAGCAGCCAAAGCAGTTCTGCTACCTGAGTAATATGACCCTGAGGCACAAAGGGCTGGGGTAGGAATGATATTAAGCATTTCTTAGTTTAGGTTACCATGGGGCCAAGGGAGTGGGAACAGCCACCACTGCAGGTGGTACAGGGTGTGGTTCCAGATATGTCAGAGGATGATGCAGGAACTGGAGCAAGAAGCATTACTCAGTATGAATGAGAAACTTTAGAACAATACTAGAAAGATAGGAAGCATTTAATTTTCATAGTCGAAGCCAAGGTGCTCCAGAGGGAGGGATTAAAATATATCCTAGAAGTCAGGTATCAGTAGCAGCTGCCTGGAAAAATTTGTAGAGAAGGATGTGGGGTCAAATTCAAGTTCAGTGGGAAAGATAATAGTCATTAGCAATGTCTTCTGTGGCATGAGGAATGGTATTTATCCTTATGTGTGCAGTGTTCTTGTGACTGCAAATGCTGTGGAATAGAGGAGCAATGGAAGCAGAGGAGAAGAGTTGTCATTTAACCAAAACATAGAGGAGAAGAGTTGTCATTTAACCAAAACAGAGAGGACAATTCAGAGTACAATGGGAACATTTCGCCCAAGAAATAACTGGTAAGAAATTTCATTGTTCATATGACCGAACTGGTAGAATCGCAGCTTTTTAAAGTTAGAAAATGTGTTGTACCTATTAAATGGACTGAAAATCTACTTACATCAAGTAGTACCTGAATGCCAGTTCGTTGCTAAGCAAAGTAGCTTCAGCTAAAGATCACACTCAGTTTGTGATATTCTAGAAAACTAATTAAAATGAAATTCAGAAACTACTTAGGTGTGATAGGCAGAGAAAGTTAACCAAAGACAAAACAATGAAAGCCCAGGTTCTCCATTCAAAAACCGTTTAGACCATTTTCTATTGCTGTAATAAAAATACATGGTTTAGATATGAGGTATCCCCAAAAGCTCAGGTGTGAGACATTGCAAGAATGTTCAGAGGTAAAGTGCGAGGCTTATGAGAGCCTTAGCCTACCCAGTGGATTAATCCACTGATATGGGTTAACTGGGCAGTAACTGTAGGCAGGGGGGGTGTGGCTGGATGAAGTAGTTCACAGGGCGTGTGACTTTGGGGTTTATGTTTTGTCCCTGGTGAGCACAACTCACTCTCTGCCCTTCATGGTTGCCCTGTCTTAAACTGCTTTCCTCTGCCATGTCCTTTCACCATGATGTTCTGCCTCACCTTGGACCCAGAGGTATAGAGTGGACCAACCATGGACTGAACCTCTGAAACTGAGCAAAATAAATTTTCCCTCCTCTGCATTGCTTTTCTCAGGTCTTTAGTCACAGTGACGAAAAACTAACAAACTAACTATAGCAACATACCTAGGCCTGGTAATTTGTGAGGAAAAGAGGTTTGTTTAGTTCTGAAGACCCAGGAGCATAGTACCAACATGTGCTTGGCCCTAGGGAGGTTCCTCTGGCTGTATCACATACAGGTCATAGCATCATGGCAGGACCTAGTGTGAGGGAGAGACAATATGGTAAAATGAGAAGTCAGAAAGAACCAAGGGTCAGACCTGCTTTTTTTAAGAGAAAAGTACAGTGAAAGAGAGAGAGAGAGAGACAGGATCAATTTTTATTGAGTTTTTTCACATAGCGTTCGTTGCTCTCACACTTAGTTGTGTACGTGGGTGCTGGGGTTTGAACCCATGTACTTGCACATGCTGGGCAAGTGCCATAACCACCAAGCCACTGCTCTAGCCCCAGACCTGCTCTTATTACAACAATTTGCCCTCATGGGAACTACAGTAATCTCTTGTGAGGGTGGATCCTTAACCTTCCACTAGGCCCCACCACCACCTTACACTACCACCCTGGGGACCAGCTTTCCAGTACATGAACCTCTGGGGGACATGCTCAGGCCATATCCAATCATAGCATCTTTATACAGAAGGAATTGGAAAAACAATACAGAGAATATGTAGATAAAAGGAAAAAGTATTCAGTCCTTTTCTCTTCTGAGAAGTTACCATTTGGAGAAAGTCACAAGAGGTCAAGGTATTCTTGTATTAGGGAGTTTCACAGTCTGAGAAAATCCCTGCTGAACAAGAAATCTTACAAGGTGTAAGAGTTTTGCCATATGGTCCTCATGGTTTTGGACATTGCTTCCATGACATTTTTTGAATTTTGGCCCAGTGACTCTTTTGGCCAAAATAATACAGAAATGGCACAGCACCAGTTTTGGGACCCATACATTTAGAATTTGGTCACTTCTACTTTTTGTCTTTTGAAATAATTGTTCTTAAAGCTTGGCCACACTTTGGAAGGACCACTTTGGAGAAATGTCAAGCGCTAGCACCACCTTACCCACAAGGAGAGTAATCTGTCTTGGAAGTGGACCTCCACACCCAGCTGAGCTGTCCCTGCTAACTGATGCTGTATGGAGCAGACACTGGTTTCCTACCAAACTCCACCCAAATCACATATTTGGGGAAGGTGGTGGTGATGTTTTTAAGCCACTGATTTTTGTTTGTTATACAATTAGGTAAATGAAATTGATAAAATAAATCAAACTTATTATAGCATATACTGACTAAGAATAAAGAATTTGGGAAATAAGATCCATCCCAAGATCTGTTATTTACTTGAGTAAAGTATTTAGTCTCTTCCGGTCTCATTTATCTTCTGAAAATTGGGGTACTCTCCCATTACAAGGTGGGTTCCATGACTTCTCACAAGGATGTGGTGAAAAAGAAATGAAATGTTCTTAGCACCTAAAGCAATGCCTGAAATACAGAAAGGACTCAAAAATCATAGGTGGGGCCAGGCATGGTGATGTATGCCTATAATCTCAGTGTCTGCAGAGGCTGAGGCAGGAGGAACACAAGTTTGAGACTGGATTGAGTACCTTGAGGAGGCCCTGTCTCCAAATAAAAAAGGCTGAGGATGTAGCTCAGTGGTTGAGTGTGCCTGGGTTCAATCCCCAGTATAAAAGAAAAGGTGGGGATTTGTTAAAGCCCTAGAAGATAGTTAAGTTATAAGGACTACAAGGGAATGGGAATTACTTGAGAAACTTTTTTTTTTAATCATTGCATGAAGGAGATCATTTTCCCATTGTGCTCTTATGTAGTTATGTATGCTTTTAGAGAGAGGAAACTAAGTAAAAACACTTTTTAAAATATTGGTTTAAAACATAAATATGAAATCAGCCTCAGCTAGAAGGTATTAAGTTAACAAGTTATATCTCTAAAAGTGCAGAAACCAGTAACTCATTTAAAAAAAATCTGGCCAGGAAAAAAGCTGTTTTTGAAATGATAGGTAGCAGAGTTCAATAACATGACTTTCAAAGAGAATAAAAAGCCCTTCCTCTTTTATAATGTAAGATGTGCTAAACTCATATTAGAAGTTATGATTTCTTTCACACATGAAGAAACCCTTTAATGTTGATATAAGTCTGCACAAGGGTTCATAATCCATTTTCTGTCATCTGTTAATCTTTTAGACTTTAATGCAGTTTGCCAACTACAGAGGTTCCAAAGAGTATGTGGTACCCATGTTTTATGTAGAAAGGACCATTCCTGATTTTTTTTAAAAAATGAATAGCCACAATTTTTTAGGAGAAATTTAAATGAAAATCTCATGTATTATTGAAAAACTTTATTCCAAATGGTTACTATGGTAGAATGACCCTGTTAACTCTTAATGTAAACTGGCCATTCTCATTGTAGGCCATAAGGGTTCTCATAAGCCCAGATTATAGTGACAGAAGAAAATAGTGTTCCCACAAGTGTGGATGTTTGGGAATGGAGGAGATGGGTCTATTCTTGGACCAGGAATAGTTGGAAGATTTGAATCTGGAAAGAGTCAACCAGTCATTTGTTCACTGATTCTGCCTGGCAAATCTGAAAGGATGAGGGAGAAGGCCAAGGCTTCAGGGGAAAGTTTGGTGCTACTAGAAAAGTTCTAGAGATTGGGGTAGCCCAGCCCGTCTGGGAGGCAGAAGGAGAGAGGGGCTCTGTGTCAGCAGGTAGAAGACAGCAGTGAGCCTGCTCACCCAAATGCATCCAGGATGCTTACTGAAGAAAAGGAAATTTAGGACTTAGACATGCTTTGGTTTTGTATTAGATTAGAAAAGGGACTTGATGCTCATCCATTGACTTTTCTTTCTTTCTTTTTTTTAAATTCCTTCAACATAGTCATACATCTGGGGAATCATTATTATATATTCATGTGTATATGTATATAATATATTTCACTCAACATTATTTTTTCCATCTCCATCCATTTGGCTGCAAATGCCATGATATTGTTCTAATAGTGGAGTAGAATTCCATTGTATATATGTACCACAGTTTTTAAATCTACTTGCTATAGTTATTGTACAATTTTTTTTGCTTTTCCATATCTTTTTCTGGTTGGAAAATAATCTATATCAGCTATGTCCAAGGGGAGAAAAGGATTTCTCTTTTGCTAGTGTCATGAGTTGGACCAAAGCCCTACACATGCTCTGGAGGCAGCTGTGGTGGGTGTGTAGGTTCGGGGATCTTTCTCTCAACACCTGCTGACCTCAAAATGTGCATGTGAATTTCTTCTTGCCAGCACCCATATGTGCAGAATACCAGGGCATGAGTTTTATTTGACACAGAGCATCTTTAATCACAGCACCTGAATTCTAGATTCAGCACTGCCCAGTATTTATCAGCTATGTAACCTAAGGCTGGCTCTAAAACTGTGAGTCTCAGTCTTCCCATCGTCAAAAACAATACTGCCGGTATATCTTCTGGAGCCCAGAATACTAAATTCTGATTTAGTGTATATGAATTCTACATAAAATCAAAACATTGTTTTTTGCTTAACACTCCTCCAAATATGTAAGTTTTAAACTGCCTCATGAGCCAAAATTAATAATTAGATTATGGTAGAAGTAACTAATATTTGATGCACAAAATAGATACTTAAGAAATACTTGCTGGAGGCTGGATCAGTGGCTCAGTGGTTAGGCACTTGCCTGGCATGTGCAAGGATATGGGTTCAAACCCCAGCACCACAAGAAAACAAAGTATCAGAGCAATGACAGCTTCATGAAAAACTAAATAAAATTCATTCATTCTCTCTCTCTCTCTCTCTCTCTCTTACTTTCTCTTCTCTTAAAAAAAAAACTTGCTAAATTTTTAGAAGACTTTAGAGAAGGTGAAAAGGAAGTGAGTGTCCTCCTTCCCCCTGACCTGATTCCTACAGCCTGTACTGCCAGGGCCAAATCTAGTACATCCCCAAACCCTTTATGGTAGTGTAGTTCTACCTCTCCCTTTATCCCAGGCTGACAGTGCCTCACCCTGGGGACAGCTCGTATTCCAAGAGATGGTCTTAGAGACTCACCTGAATGTCCCTACCCCTGGAGGCCAGAGCTCCCAGCCAGCCACATTTCATCAATATAGCAGCCTGTGTCTAATGTAGACCCTAGAGGTGGGGAAAGTGGAAGAAAAACGATTTGTACCATCCTGGGAAGCATTGTCAGAAGGATGAGATGTTCATGAACCTAGAAAATAGCAGTGAATTACCATTCAGTTCTTAAAAAAAAAATATTACCAGTTGGTATGGACTAACAGCAGACTGGTTAAAAACTGTTCAACACTCTAACATCATTTTATGGAAAGTTTAATTTTGTATTACATTTAAATCATACACAACCAGGCTTGGATAGAGCCACTTTGAAGTTGGAGCAACTGGCATGTTCTTTCTTAGAAATCTTTCTCCTTGTTTCCTAATAGCATGTGTACATGTTGTATTACTTCCTTATCATGAGGTCATAAAGGAGCATAAAATGAAAAACTTCTTCTGGCTTGGAGGGTACTCTGAGATTCTTTTTCCTCATCTGCAAAATGAGGATGAAAATTATGATCTCTGAGGACTAAAATATTTACATTATTCCATTTCTCTGAAACTCCCCAACAGTGACATATTTTCATGGAGAAGGAAGTGTGGGTTTGAGGGTCTGGGTTTTCTTTTCTTTTTTTTCCCCCTAACTGTGGATACTTCTATTTCATTGTCTGAAAAATCATCAAAATGTCACCTGTCCTCCTGGCCTCAAAAGTTTATGATGACAGAAGATGGGAAAGTCCTGTAGAACCTGCAGCCTAATGAGGGGCAGTTCCTAGAGAACATCTCAGGATAAAGAAACAGCTTCCCAAGTGTTCCTAATTAAAACTGGAAAGTACAAAGGTCAAAATAAGCATAGAAGACCCCTTCTTTAACCCTACGATGAGACTTTTAAATTTTCTTTATTAAGGAGTTATTGTACAATCATAAATGCATATAAAGTAACTATGATATGCATTTGTTCTTAAATCAGAATTACACCCATATCACCCACATCCCAATATCTTGATTATTCTATATTTTGCCCCAAAAGCAATATAAATGGTTAGATTGTGAATTTTACAGAATTAAATGACTACAAAAGTATCATTTGGATTCTCAGTGGGGGTAAAGAGTATACTACATTGTTGATTGTCTCCTTAGATCTCTTCCTATCCTCCCCTCATCCTCTTCCCATATCTATGATTGCCCTAAATTATGTGTTGTTTCACCTTTGCTGGATCCAATACATGAGTTTGACTATCTTTCACCCAGGCCTGGGTTTAGCTCCAGCCTCCACAAATGAGTGAAAACATTCAACACTTGGCTCTCTGGATTTGGCTACCTTCACTCAGCATGATAAGAAATCATTGCTATCCATTTACCTTCAAAGGCTGCAATATTGTTGTTTCTAATTACTGAGTAGAATCCTATACAATGAGACTTTGAAGATTTTTTTTAATGGTATTTGGGGTGAGGTAGTTGAGTATGAACTCCTGGAAAGAAGGGTGCAGGAATCCACTGTGGGGGTACATGCAACGCATGAGATACTGACTGGGGAATTACAGAGGTTAAAAGTTTATTCTCAGGTAAGAAACACATGGGGGTTTCCTAGAGTGCCATTTTCTGACTTGGTGCCTTAAATAACTTAATTTCTCAGTTTCTCAATTCCTTATCTCAAATTAAAAATATCGTAGGATTCTTATGAGACCTAAATGACTTAAAACTTGTGAGATGTTTTACACATGCATGGCACAAAAAGCTTTCATTCAGCATTAACTAGAATTATCACCACTATTGTTATTAGTTGCATTATCTCCTTACCCAGCAGATGTTAACAACTTGGCTGACAAGAGACCTGGAGCCTGGCTTAGCCTCCTGGCATCACTAAAAACCCACTCATCTGCTAGTGGTATTTTTGTGGCCCACTCAGTAGGAGAGGAAATTATGTGTGAGTGTGACGTGATGATACAGTTGGGAACCATTTAAATGCTGTTTGTTTATATTGTGCCAGAATGTTTACTTCCAGCTGTCTGTCAAGGTTGACATCTTATGAGGTCGTATTTATTATAAACATTTTTAAAGTGCTTTTGAAATAACTACATCAGATTTTTTCTTTTGCCTACAAAACGTACACTTTTAAAAAAATTTTTACAGTTAGACTCCATTTTTAATTGGAGATTCATAAGAGTCATTCTACAAATATATATTGAGGGCTTTTATGTACAAGATACTTTTCTACATGTTAGGGTGACCATAGTTCACAACAATTATTCTATGTGTTTTAAAATAACTAAATGAGGGCTGGAATAGTGGCTCAGTGAGTATGATACTTGCCTGGCATGCACAAGGACGTGGGTTCGGACCCCAGCACAGCCCATTATGAAGTTGATGGGACAAGGACCTCCAGCACTATGTCTCAGGCAGCAGTAGCAGCTTTGAAATTGGTGGGGAACAGCATCAGAGTCCTAGGTGAATGACACGTGGTGCATCTTGTAGCACAGCAGCAGCAACTTTATAGTGACTCCCATTAGGGGGACCACAGGTGTACATGGTATAGCTTCCATAGCTGCTAAGCTCCCAGGGCATTTGTATATTAGAACTTTTCATCACAGGAG
The DNA here is from genome assembly GCA_004027875.1 of Aplodontia rufa. NCBI lineage: Eukaryota > Metazoa > Chordata > Mammalia > Rodentia > Aplodontiidae > Aplodontia > Aplodontia rufa. The sequence continues at coordinate 13,771 of PVKS010008942.1, read as the reverse complement.
GATAATATGTAATGGCCCATAAGGGGGACATAAGCCACTTATTTCATTGCAGAAACATTTATTGCATGGCCAAAGCTGTCCAGCACTTCTCTACTCCAGACTGGCAGCTCAGGGAGCATGTGTTACACAAGCTTTCAAAATGTCAGCAATAGCAAAGCTCTGTGTGTGTGTGTTGGCATTGTCTCTGGATTAGAAAGGGCTAATTCAGTATCTTGGCTCCACCATTTTGTAGCAGTCATTTCTTTGACTTCCCCAAGCCTTCTTGTCCTTATCTTTGAAATAGGACTGTTAAGGGTATTTGACTTTTAAGGTTCCTTTGAGGATTAGTGAGATATGGAAAGCATTTAGTCCTATGCCTGGCACATAATTGATAAATTAATGCCAGTTGTTATGATGATTCAACCTGGAAGTAGAATTATTGAGTAAGTGAGTGGGAGGGAGGGAAGGATAACAGGGAGGAGGAAAAATATGTAGTCCTTACAAATTTTAACAGAGAAATGACTTAAGAGAATGATAGACCGGAATAGGCCCTGAATTATTTTTTAAAAAAGTGAAATTATTTTAGGAATAGAGCTGTAGATGGTTATCAGAAGCAATTTACTATTGCCTTTATTCCTATTTACTGAGTGCTTGTAAACACTGAGATAAATATTACTTACTAAGCATCCTTGAACCAAGGTAGCAATTAGAACTCTAAGACTGTACTTGATGGTTATTAAGACGGAGATTCCAAAGAGGGGCACCAAGGCAGCTAATAACTGCTCCATTCATTTCAGATTGGACCAGCCAACACGCTCAAGCCAAAGGAGATTTAGGGCCCAGGCTCCTTCAATCTGTCTCTCCAGTCCCAATTTGAACAGATAACTTTCAGCTTCATTTAGTGCCTGGATGAATTCAGATGGATGGGTGGTTTTTTTTTAAAATCAGACCCTTCCTACAGAATAGGAAGACATGAATAATTTCAGCAGATTGCTGAAGGTTAAATAATTGGAATAAACTTCACATGTCCCTAGCTTTTCAGAAGTGTTTGCTTTACTTTCAGTGGGGGTGTGCTTTTAATAATGTCTCTCCCTTAGGTAAAATGATGTTTCTCTATTCCCTTCCTCTTACAGTTGTTTTGTATCAATTTGATTTTTTTATAACTAACCTTTTTCCTAAATAGGTCATTTTGTTGTGTAGCCAGTAAATTTGATGTTCTGGAGATTTTTGCCCAAGGAGCTTGAATATATTTATATCTGGATGTGTCCATATGTCAAACAGATATTTCAATCTGGATTTGAAAGCTGTTTAGGCCATATAGCACTTTGAAATTCCCTGCTCCATAAAATTGAATTAAAAACAAATGTTCTTGACATATCCCCAGACATTTTCAAAAGATCAAAAGTAAAATGTAAAAATGAGGCTTTATTCTGTAACATAAAATTAGAAGCAAAATAATCTGATCTTTTTCATTGAGGTAGTCATATTCTACATACATATGTACATACTGAGTGTCTCATTTGAGTTGTAAAGAGACTGGTCATATTTATGTGTGAATAATGTGTTTTTTAAAAATAGTTTAATAACATGCCATTTTCTAATCAATGTGTCATCTACAAGATAAATAAAATATAGACTCTGCCTTTGGCATACTTTTCTGCCATGTAGTTATGCTATCACTATGCTGGAGGAGCTTATGGCAGAATGAATAAGGTAAGATGAAAACAAAACAGGACTTTGAGCCTTAAAAGCTTAAAATTGTCATAAGTTTCAACAATATTAAAAGAGCAAAATAAACTCTTGTATTTCTAGTGCAATGATAGCCCATTCTGTGAATTGATTGCAAATATTTCTACCATTTCACCAAAAGATAGTCATTTATGGTAATAAAACAATAGTAATAATTCTTAAAAGAAAAAAGAACTGACGATCCAGATATGAAATGACATATGGTCATATCACTTACCAGAGAAATGTTCTGTGTGATGTCTCCTTCAGCAGTCTTGTCATTGTGTGAACATCAGTAGAGTGTGATTAACACAAAGAAAAATGACTACAATGTCTCTTGGGCTTATAATCTTGTGGAACTATCACCATATCTGCAGGCCAATAATGGTTGAAACTTTTTATATTTTTTGTTGTTGTAATGAAATCCCTGAGGCTGGGTAATGTATAAAGAAAGTAGATTTACTTACCTTTTGATTTGGGAGCTTAAAAATCTAAACAGCTTTGTGCTGGCTCTGACAAGGGCTCTCCCAATTGCATCAGATCATGATAGGAGCAAATGGGGGATGGAGGGATCATTTTGTGACAGGAAGCCATAGCATGAAGAGAAGGCTCTTTCATAACTCATTCTTACAAGAATTAACTCAGGATCCTATGGAAGCTACCTTAATCCCCTTTCAAGGGCAGTTCCACAGCTGAATGTAATGACCTCTAGGTCCCACCTCTTAAAGGTTTCTCCACCTCTTAAAATCATCACACTGGGGACCAAGTTTCCAGAACATGAAATGGCTAGACCACATCCAAACCATAGCCATTATGTGGCACGTGTGACTTCACTTCTGATAGAGTGACCTGGATTGAACAACCCAATAAGATTTAATGGACCAAACTCAGCACAGCCTCTCTGTAAGGACACACAGAAGTAAGAAACACAAGACTTATACCTAGGAACTTACAATATGGTGACTGATGTTGACATCTGAAAAGATGAAAAAAAAATGAACAAACATTTGCATTAGTTTTCTGTTGCTTCTGTAATGAATTACCATAAGGTTGCTGACTTGGAACAAACACAAAGGTATTATTTTACAGTTCTGGAAATCAGAAATCTGACCTCAGCTTCATTAGGCTCATGTGAAGATGGTGACAGGCCTGCATTCTCCCTGGAGGAGCTAGAAAAGAATCTGTGACCTCACCTGTTCATTTCTTCTAGTCTCTACCTGCATTGCTTAGCTCATGGCCACTTCCTCCATCTCCCAAGCCAGTGGCATAGCATCTTTCACACTATCTCTAACTTCTGACCCCACTGTCACACATTTCTTGTTCTCTAATCCTTTTCCTCCCCTATTACCCCTTGTAGTTACCTTGGATCTTTCCATGTAATCCAATACAGTCTCCCCATCCCAGATTCCTCAGGTTATTTCTATCTGTATAGCCCCTTTTGCCAGGCAGGAAACATTCACAGGTTCCGGAGATGAGGACGAGGATGTCTTTGGAAGGACCACTATTTAGCTTATCACAACACTGGAGCCTTTAAGAAAATAAAAATGGTCTTCAAGAAAATAAAAAGCTTTCCAGCTTCAGTTCCATCCTTCTGTAGTGCCATAGTCTTCCTCTTCAGCTTCATTCTCTACACACCTCTGAGTCCATTCTTCTGGAGAGTCCTGCCTTTCTCTCCACTCTGCCTTCCTTCAGGAGTCGTCTGCCCCGAAAGGCCCATCTCAAATGATGTGTTCTCCACTCATTGATTCCATTTCCCAAAATAGCCTAGACACTGGTTGCAGGTGACACAAACTCCACTCAAGCACAATGAAACAAGAACTTGAAACACTATTAACGCTAGTAACCAAATTGTGGCAGGGAACTGATGGATGTGGCCTGAGAAATGGCCACAATTGGGAGCTTGAACAGGATCCGCATTCTCTGGTTTTTGCTTCTTTGCCAATACCTAACCAGCTCTTTGGTGGCTGTGTATGAAGCCAGAAGTTACTTCAGGCCCATGGTTTTACAGCTTTTAAACTGAAAGAAAGGGAGATTGTCTCCCTCAGCAAAAGTTTGAAAAACTTCTGAGAGAAATACTCTGATTGGCTTAGCTGAGGTCACAGATCCAACCCTTAGCCCAATCACTGTGGCCCGATGAGATCTACGGAAGCAAGAGCTGGGAAAGGGGGAAATCTTTTCACAAGTAGGGGAAGAAGAGTTCAACAGGAAAAAAAATTTTTTTTTGTAGCTACCAGCAAGTGTGACTTTCTAAGCCATTACATTTTATTTGTATTCTTTGTAATTTGTCATTTTTAATTATACCATCTTCTCTGTTTTCCTTTCATGGCATTGATCACACTTTGCTTTGTTTCGTTATACTGATATACTGAATCCTTTAAAAATAAAAAAATGTATCTTATTTTCACCCTCTCTCCCCACCAGCATCTAGTACTGTGCAATATTGCTATTAAATGTACAGTAAATGTGTTAAATTGGGTTGAAAATACATTTTAGCCCAAGAGATATCTCAAGGCAGCTCAAGGTTAATTAAAATAAGTGTTAAAAATTCAAGGAAATTAAGTGCACTGTGGAGTTTAATGACTTGAAAAATTTTTATAGCTTAAATAGGGACTTGAAAGATGAGTAGAATTTACTTAGAAAAAGAAAGACAGCAAAGATAATGGGGCATTACAAAATTCATTTGCTGATAAAGGAAATATAAAGAATCTAGAAACTATAGTGTAGGTTGAAAATAGTGCCTTCATTCTGGGACCTCTTCCATGACTCTGTTACTAGAAGTTATAAATATTTCATGTTCTCATTAATTAGAAATTGTCATAGCAAAATAGCAATTTTTCCATATCTTGCAATGATTCACTCATTCACTTAATTACTTATTGGGTACTTACTATGATTATTTATGCAAATTCAGGGCTGTGACTCATATTAAGAAACTCACTGATTCAAAGACATAAATGAGCTGAGGGAAGAGAGTACTGAGGAGAACTGGAGGAAGGCAGTGCCATCCTGGCCACAGCAGCTCATCCAAACCCGTGAATTTTAAGACTTCATAAGAACCTATCGGGTCACAAAGAGTGTCCTTCACCTCTGATGCCAAACTGGAAGAGCTCCATACATTTTATGATGTGCTGCTTCTCCAAGAAAGCTAATGTCTGTTTGACAAGACTAATCCTTGAATTGAGAATTTCACCCAAGATTGTAGTTCACCACATTCTATACTGAAGTTATAGACTGTAAATTTGAAATAATTAAAATCCTGTGATGAATGCCTTGGCTCTTAATGTATTCTTTAAAACAAATATGAATACTTTCTATGTGCCAGGAATTAATATTGTTATAACATTAATATTATTACAATATTAAAAACAATAAGTGGTAGAGTTACAGCAATATTTAATGACTGTGCCCCCAGGGACTTTTTGTCTGATGAGGGAGGCAAATGCAGACACAGGAAATTTCTGTGGGATACCATTAGAACTGTGAAAGCTGTTTGACTGAGGTGTTGTAGAACCACCATCCCTGCCTCCTGTCCTTCTTCAACCCTAATCCACTCCTCTTCTGCCACCCTTACCTGCTCCTGGGCCTGTCTTATTTCCTCTAGGAATTTCTGTACAGAGATTACTTTGTGTTGAAAAACTCCACTTGCTTCTTCTCAACCCAGAAACATTTAAATACCCTCTGTACCTGTGGAGTAAGGCAGAACATGATCCTGAGATGCTAAGCCTTCCATAATTTGGCACCATCCTACCAGCTAGCTGATTTCTTCCTTGTACCATATCTGTACACATTCCCCCCCATGACTCCTTTGCATTTTCTTTTCCTTCTCCTTTTCTTTTTTTGCCCATTACTCATCAAAACCTGTGAATTTTTTAGGTTTCAATTTAAAGCCTGTCTCTTACTATAAGTCAACCTGAATGAGCTAGGGAAATTACTGCTTAAATATTGATGTTCAGTCATAGATCTTTTGATTTATTCCATTTCTATGTCTAATGTCTATTCCTTATTTCTAGATTCATTGTTAGCTAATAAAGATCCAGGGACTCTGCTATATTCATTTATAGATTCTCAGCACCATGGATAGTGCCCTGCTGAAAGGAACCGTGTGTGTGTGTGTGTGTGTATTTATATATATATATATATATATATATATATATATATATATATATATATATATATATATATCTCCATATCTGCAGCACAGTTGGTGACACAGATCTTGAATGTTAATAAGACAATTACAGATGCAGATTGAAAATTAACACCTTTCTCCAGTAAGATCACTTATTGGCATTAGTGATATATTCCGTAATTGCTAAGAATCTTGAAAAGCAATTTCCAATATTTAGAGGAAAATGCAAACTATTGGCATGAAGAAATCAATGTTTTAAGAAAATTACTCTGCCAGCCATATTATATTGTTGGATGATGAGGTCGGGGGAGACTGGTGGCCTGAATACAAGCTATAAGGCAAGTACAGTAAATCAGGTGTAAGAGGCAAATGAGTATCTAGGATGACTTTCTAAAACACCTAGTATAACCCAGTAGAATAAAAAGTCATTTTAAATATTACCAGAGCTAATTTTACAAATGGAAATAAATCATCAGGCTATATTTCCCGTAATTGGTCAAAGTCCATTTTTAGCTAAGTAAGGTCAGAGGGAATGTCAGATTTCCCATAGCATAGTTTTGGGGGGCTTCCTTTGTCATTATGAGATTTATTTTTATTAGTATTATGTACATTGTGCATTGAAGGTTTTGTAAGAATTAGATATAATAACCTTTATCTTCATCTGCAGTAAAGAACACATCACTGTGCCAAAATCAGAAATAAATTTTTAAATAAAAATTGTACATATTAAAATGACATGTCATGATTTAGCTTGCTTCAGGACATGCATATTCATCGCAATGTCTTAATTCATTCATCTATTGATGGACATCTGGATTGAGTCCATAGATTCACTATTATAAATTGTGCTGCTATAAACATTGATATGGCTATGTCACTGTAGTACACAAATTTAGATCTTTTGGGGGAAAATACCCTGGAGTGGGATAGCTGGGTCATAGGGTGGTTCCATTCCTAGACTTTTGAGGAATCTCCGTATAAGATTGTTGTAGTCTTCAGGCGCATCAACAATGTACAGTTTTACTTTCTGCCCACAACCTCACTAGCATTTATTATTGTTCTTATTCTTGGTCATTGCCATTCTGAGTAGAGTGAGATTAAATCTTAATGTACTTTTGATTTGCATTTTTCTGAATGCTGGAGATATTGAGAATTTTTTTTCAAATATTGGCCATTTGTGTTTCTTCTTTTGAGAAGTTCATTTAGTTTTGCCCATTTATTGACAGGCTTATTTAGGGGGGGTGGTGTTAAAATTTTTGAGTTCTGGATTTTCTCCCATTCTATAGGCTCTTTTCACACTCTTAATCATTGCCTTTATATGCAAAAGTTTTTTCTTTGGATGGCATCCCACTTATTCTTGGTTTAATTTCATGCACTTTGGAAGTCTTGTTAAGGAACTAGGTGCCCACATATATATGTTTTCTTCTAGCAGTTGTAAAGTTTCTGGTCTAATTCCCAAGTCCTTGATCCTTTTCAATTTAAGTTTTGTGTAGGGTGAGAGGGGTCTAATTTCGTTTTTCTACATGTAGCTAACCAGTTTTACCAACACCATTACTTTAAAAGGCTTTCTTTTCTCCAATATATATTTTTGGCACCTTTGTCAAATATCAGATGACCATAGGTATGTGTGTTAGTCTCTGTATCTTTTATTCCATTTGTCTTTGTGTCTATATTGACACAAAGCTCTGTAGTATAATATCAGATCAGATACTGTGATGCCTCCTGCTTCACTTTTCTTGCTTACTATTACTTTGTCTATTCTGGGTCTCTTATTCTTCCAAGTAAATTTAAGAATTGTTTTTCCCAATTCTGTGAAAAATATCATTGGTATTTTGGTGGTGATTACATTGAATCTGTGTATCACTTTTGGTAGTGTGATCATTTTGACAGTATTTGGCCTATCCAAGATCATGGGATGTCTTTCCATCTTCTGAGGTCTTCTTCAGTGTTTTTCTTTAGTGTTCTATAATTTTCATTGTAAAACTATTCTACTTCCTTGGCTAGATTATTTGCCAAGTATTTATTTTTTTGAGATTATTATCAATGGGTTGTTTTCTTGATTTCTTCCTCAGCTGAATCACTGCTAGAGTATAGAAAAGCTATTGATTTATAAGTGTTGATCTCGTATCCTGCTATTTTGCTAAACTCATAAGTTCTTGAAGTTTTCTGGTGAAATGTTCTTTTGTTGTTGTTTGGGGGTTTGTTTGTTTTGGTCTTCTAGATATAGGATCATATCATTGGCAAACAGAGATAATTTGACTTCTTTTCCTTTTGTATCTTTTAAAATTCCTTTTCTTGCCTGATAGGACTGGCTAATGTTTTGAGGACTATATTGAATATAAGTGGTAAGGGTAGACAGCCTTGTCTTGGTCTTGAATTTAGAGGAAATGCTTGTAGGTTTTCTCCATTTAGTACAACATTGGTTTTGGGTTTGTCATAAATGGCCTTTGTGATGTTGAGGTAATAAGTTCCTTCAGTCCCTAGCTTCTCTAGAGTTTTTAACATGAATGAGTGTTGGATTTTATCAAAGGTCTTTTCTGCATCTGTTAAGTTGATCATGTGATTTTTGTCCTTAATTCTGTTTAAGTAATGAATTACATTTATTGATTTGCATATGTTGAATCAAGCTTGCATTCCTGGAATGAAATCCACTTGATCATCATATATTATGTTTTTTTAAAAATTTTTTTTAATTTTTGAACAACCATACAAGTTTTTAACAAAATAATATAAAATGTGTATAGATTCTGGATATTACAATTACCCCCAGGAGTGCCCCCCCCAAATACCCACCCTTGTCCCTTATGTTTTTGAATGTTATTTGCTAATATTTTACTAAGGATTTTTGCAGATATGTTCATCAGGGATATTGGTCTGTAGTTTTGTTTCCTTGATGCATCTTTTTCTGGTTTTGGTGTCAGGGTTATACTAATTTCACAAAAAGTATTTTAGATTTTGATTTCATGGAATAATTTGAGAAAGACTGGTGTTAGTCCTTCTGTAAAGGTCTGGTAGAACTCAACTAAAAATATCAGGTCCTGGACTTTTCTTTTTTTGGAAGACTTTCATTGCTGCTTCAATTTCATTTAACTCATTTTAATTGGATCATTTTTATTTTTTATATTGCTTATATATATTATGGGTGAAAGTCCTTTGTCATGTATACATTTTTATATTTTCTCACTGCCTAGAACATGTGCCTATCATTTCATAAATGATGTCTTTTAAGAAGAAATTGTTTTTACATTTGAAGTCTAGTTTGTTTTTATTTTTAGTGGGGCTTTTTTTTTGGTCCAAAATAGTCTTTTCATGTTACAAAATAGTGATTATTCTCTTCTATAAACTGTGTAATGTTAGCTTCTACATTTAGGTGTGTGATCTAGTTTGACTTGATTTTATATATGGTATCTAGTTGTACTTGTGCTATTTGTGGAAGAAAAGGCTTTCTTCTCTCTGAAACGGCTTTGACAGCTTTGTTGAAAGTCAGTTCACTGTATATGTGTGGATTGGTCTCTGGATACTACCCTGTTACCTTTGTCACTTTGTGCTTACCCTCATACTACATGGTCGTGATTACTGTATCTTTATAGTAAGTTATGAGGAAAGGTACCGTATGTCTTCCAATTGTGTTTTTTTCTTTTTCAAGATTCTTTTGGCAATTAAAGATCTTTAAAATTTCACCTAACTATTAAAATCTGCCAATTCTACAAAGCCTCTCCTGTTGGAGTTTTGATTGGGATTCCATTGAATCTGATGATGAATATAGATCTAATTAACATTCTATAAATATTGCCTTCTAATCTGTAAACATGGATATCTCAACAGTGTATTAAAAAGATTTCAGTAGGGCTGGAGCGGTGGCTCAGCGGTTTTGGCACTTGCCTGGCAAGCACGAGGACCCGGGTTCAAACCCCAGCACCATGTACACAACTAAGTGTTGGAGCAACTAAGGCCATGTGAAAAACTAAATAAAGTTATTTCTCTCTTTCTCTGTCTCTCACTGTCCCTCTCTCTTTAAAAAAAAATAAAGATTTCAGTAGAGTGGTCTTGCATGTCTTTTGTTAAATTATTCCCAAAGTACTTTAAATTGTTTGCTGTTTTAAGTAGAATTATTTTGTATCATTTTCTAGTTCTCTTCTGGTATATGTGTATAGAATATATTTTTATATTAACCTTGTATGGGCTGTGATTTTACTGAATTCAATTATGAGGTCTACTAATTCTTTTGTAAATTCCTTAGCATTTATAGATGTACATCCATGTCATCTGGAACCAAAAAGATATGCATGTGTCTTTTAGATCTTTACACATTTTATTCTATTTCTTGCCTCATTACGCTAACTTGCTGTACTCTAAAATATGCTTTTGAACAAACGTTATCAGAGCATATATTTTTTCTTATTTTTAAACTTAGGGAAAAGGTGTTTAGTTTTTCACTATAATGAATGAAGTTAAGTTCACGGTTTTTGTAGTTCCCATTTATCAGATTGAGAATGTTCCTGACAATTCCTAGTATTTTGAAGACTTTTATTATGAATGAGTTTGAAGTTATTAAAACTTTTTTCCTCCATGATTTGGAATAATAGGGTTTTTCCACAGCTTGACTGTTATTATGGTATATCACATTGTTGACTTTCAAATATTAAATCAACCCTTCTTTCTTGGGATAAACTAACTTGGTAATGTTCTGCCTTTTTATATATTACTGAATTTGATTTGCTAATATTTGAAAGATCTTTGTGTTCATGAGATATCTGTAGTTTTCTTGTAATATATTTGTCCACCAGCCTCATAAAATGAGTTAAGAAGTGTTCCCACCACTTCTATTTTTAATAGTTTGTGTAAAATTGATGCTGTTTCTTTGTTAAATGTTTGAACAGAGTATACCACCAAAGCCATCTGGAATGCAGTTCTCTTTCAGAATTTGTAGTTCAGGGTTTTTTAAAAAATAGATATAGGATATTTCAGCTTTTCTATTATACCTTGCATCTATTTTATCTTGCATCAATTCTGGTATGTTGAGGTTTTCAAAGAATTTATCTTTCACTGAAAGTTCAATTTCAATTCATTAGTATAGATGAGTGCATAATAGTTCCTTATTGATTCCTGTAGGTTGCCTAGTGGTATCCTATTGGTACTGATCAATTTAGTTTTAAGACTTCTTTTCTTTTTGGGGAGTTACCAGGGATTGAAACCAGAGGTGCTTAACCTCTTGTTGCCAGACAAGGTCTCATTAAGTTGCTTACAGCCTCACTAAGTTGCTGAGACTGATTTTGAACTCGCAATACTCCTGCGCCACTGGTATTACAGTCATGCATCACCATGTCAGGCTTATCAACATTTTTCTTAATCAGTTTTCTAATGTTAATGATCCTAGTATTATTTATTACTCTTTTAATCTTTCCACGCAGTCATCTTTTGACTGTTAATGTTTCCATTTTTTTCTATTTCATTTCTTTCTCATCTTTGTTATTTCTTGCACTCTTTCAAGTTTAATTAGCTTTTTTCTTTTTTAATTGGTCGATTATAGTGGTATGTAATAATGGAATTTGTTGTCACGCATTCATACATTCACACAATACAGCAATGTAATTCGGCCAGCATCCACTCACCCCAGCATGCCCCGACCTCTCTCCTCCTGTCCCCTGGTCCTTTTGCCTGTCTTTCTGGGGTACTATTTATTCTAATATACCCATTCTTATACCTATGAAGAACATTTTTTATATATGTGACAATCATGTATACAATGAGATACTTGTAAAAGCTTGGAGTGTACCTTGTTTTAACTCAGTTTCAACATTTCCCCTTCCACTCCCTCCCACCCCTTATTCTTTTTAGGTATGTTTGACAATAGGATAAGCATTAACATTTTTATAAAATCATGCAGTATGAATTATACTAATTCAGTCCCCAGTGTCCCCCACCCCCTCCTTTCTCTTTTTTCTTTCTATAACAAAAATAGATTCTTGAGACTAGACCACTTTTCTAATACAAGTATTTTTGATAGCATATTGTATATCCTGGAGAATGCACCATGTAAGTATAAAGAGAATGTGTATCCTGCATATGTTGGGCAAAATGTTCTCGAAATATCAGTTAGATTGTTGATAATGTGGTTTATTTCATCCAGCAGATTAGAGTTACTTTAAATAAGTTCATTAAAGCCAAAAAGACTCTTCAGTGTTGTTATCAAACAGGTCTGGCAACACATCCCCTGTCTTTATCTATGAATTTTGTCCCCAGTCTTTGTAGGCTAGTTTTACTAGCTACTGAAACCTTGATTTACCAGTGCTTTTGTTTTGTTTGCTTTCATCATTTTCCCTACATCACTTCACTGCCTTTTAGCACCATAGTTTCTGATGATGAATCAATTACTTATATTGATCCTCTGCTCTGTGAGATTGTGAGATGCATTTTTTTCTTTGTATCTGTGTTTAGGATTTTCTGTCTTTTGGTTTTCCAGTTTTCCTGTATCCAGGTATAAATCAGTCAATCTCTCTCTCTTTTTTTTCTCTCTCTCTCTCCTTTTTTAAGAAAAAAGGAGAAAGAGAACTAATTTTAGTTTCTCCATCTGACCTTTGTTTCTCTGACACTTAGTTGTATATGTGGTGCTGGGATTTGAATCCAGGTAGTTGCATATGCCAGCCAAGTGCTCCAACCACTGAGCCACCACTCCCTCTGCATCTCCTTATATTTATCTTGCATCTTGTTGAGTTTCCTTACATCTATAAATTAATATTTTTATAAAATTTGGGGAGTGTCTACCATTATCTCTTGAAAAAGCTTTCTGCTCTTGTCTTACTTATCTTCATTTGGGACTCTAGCTGTGCTGCTATGCTTGATGTCCTGTAGGTCCTTGAGGGTCTATTCATTTGTCTTTGTTTTTCAGATTAGGTAATTTCTGTTGACTATTTTCAATTTTACTGATTCTGTCTTCTACCATTATAAATTTTCTATTGTGCTTTTTACTAAATTAGGAATTGCAATTTTCAATTTCAGAGTTCTTTTAGTAGTTTCTTTCTTGATCATGTACTTTTCACTCATTATCATACTTTATAATTTTAAATATGGTTTCCTTTACTTTTTAAGCATGTTCGTGGGCTAGAGTAGTGGCTCAGTGGTTGAAGTGCTTGCCTGGCATGCACAAGGACCCAGGTTTAAACCCCAGCACCACATACACAACTTAGTATTAGAGAAACAAAGGCCAGATGAAGAAACACTCAATAAAATTGATTCATTCTTTCCCTCTCTCACTCTCTCCCTCTCTTTCTAAAAGAAAAACATATTCAGAATAGCATCTTTGAAGTCTTTGCTATAACACCAAGCATATTAGAGACATTTTCTCTGGCTACTCCCCTCAATTATGGATCATACTTTACTGTTTCTTTTCCTGTCTTTTAATATTTATTGAAAACTCAGGGGGTTTAGCCATTCCAGATCTAAAACTATACTATAGAGCCATAGTAACAAAGACAGCATGGTACTGGTATCAAGACAGGGAAGAAGACCAATGGAATAGAATAGAAGACCCTGAAACAAATCCTCAAATCTTTAAACATCTGATTTTTGACAAAAGGGGACAAAACATTACATGGAGGAGTGACAGCCTCTTCAACAAATGCTGCTGGACAAACTGGTCATCCACCTGCAGAAAGTTGAAATTAGACCCATATCTTTCTCCTTGCACAAGAATCAGATCAAAATGGATCAAGGAGCTTGGTATTAAACCAGCTACGTTGCAACTGATAGAAGACAAAATTGGTCCAACACTTCAACATTTGGGAGTAGGCAAAGACTTTCTCAACATGTCTCCGAAAGTGAAGGAAGTAAAGTCAAAAATCAGTGAATGGGATGCCATAAAGCTAAAAAGCTTTTGTACTGCCAAGGAAACAATCAAAAGAGTCAAGAGGTTTCCTACAGAAATGGAGAGTATCA
>PVKS010008941.1:0-66070 GCA_004027875.1 Aplodontia rufa | reverse complement strand
GGGGAACCATCCCAGAAGCCGATGTCATTCCTCCACGAACTACCCATTTAACACATGAGCTTTTCTGGGGGAAACTGCAACAGGTGAAACCCAGGGTGGATTATCTATGCTTTGGCATTACCCCTGGGTAACAAAGCTTATATACATTGATTGCTACTGTTTTGATAATGTTTCCCCCTCAACTGTATCTCTATATACTTCTAATAAAAAATAAATAAATAAAATATGCCACATAGGACATGTGGTAAAGCCTTGGTTCCCCACCTGGGCCCTATCAGGAAGTGGTGGACCCTTTAGGGGGTGGGGTCTAATGGAAGTAAGGTCACTAGGGTGTGTCCTTGAAGGAAATGTTGAGACCTGGTCCTCCCTTCTTTCTGCTCTATTTGCTGGTCACCATAAGGTGAGCAGCTTTGCTCTACAATGAATTCTCCACCATGATGTTCTACCAACCCATGAGCCTAAAGCAACAGAGACAAGTGACTGCAGACTGGAACCTCTGAAACCAAGTGAGCCAAGAATAAATCTTTCTTCCTTTTAAGTTGTTTGTCTCAGTTGTTTTGTCATAGTGACGGAACACTGACTTACACATATGGTGTCCTTCACTTAGCCTTAATTGATGATGACCTAATGTTACTCAGACATTAGCACCATCCTTAGATAAAAATGCTGCTCCAAGTGAAGTCTAGTGGCATTCTGCATGTGACTGTGCACATTATTACCAGTATGGGTAATACATTGCAAAATCTGTGCTGACATTCATCATCCCAGTTGTGTTGGGTGGAGGCTGGGAGATAGCCCTAACATGGAAGGGCATGTTAACAAATGCTGAGCTTTCCTAGTGGTGCTTGGTATTGTTTGGCTATGCCCTTTTATCTATAAAAATCTCATCAAAGTTTCTGTAGGAGATAGAACCCAGTTATTGATAGAACTCCATTTTCGAATCCTCTTTAATCTATTGAAAGAATGGCTGTCCTTAAAGCAGATTTCCTGTACTCTCATCCATCCATCCATCCATTGATCCATCCAGGTTTCCCTCCATCATGCATTTACCCAGAAAATATTTGTATGTGTTAACATGATGCTAATGCTGCATACAATGATATACACAAAGGAAGGATACCTGTCCTATGTGCTTCTTCTTCTTTTTTTTTTTTTTAAGAAGGAAGGACAGTGAGAGAGACAATCAGTTTTTTATTTAATTGAATTTTTCACATGGTTTTCATTTCTCTGACATTTAGTTGTGTACGTGGGTGCTGGGGTTTGAATCTGTGTACTTGCGCATGCCAGGCAAGCGCCATAACCGCCAAGCCACCACTCCAGGCCTATACTATGTACTTCTCATGTATGAAGTTCCAATAAAATTGCTTTTGTCCAAATACAGACATCCTATTATAGCAGACACACTGTGTGCAGTCAGCTAACTGTGAAGACTGAAAGGGGAAGAGTAGCCAGGGGAGGGGGTTTACTGCTCCTCCCAAAATCCACATCTTGCCCCCAAAATCCACAATGAGAGACAATTGATTTCTCAATCTTTGTAAAGTGTGGATAAAGCATTTTTAGAAACAGTACAACTTTTTATTTAAAGTTTATACTCAAATTGCCACCTCAAAGCACCTTCTATCAAGAAATTCTAGGTAGAAATTAGAGGAGAAATCAGTGAAGGTGAAAAGACTCAGAAAACCTCCAACAGAGAATGTTCTGTAAGTTGAGCCTCAAAAGATGTTGAAAATCGTGACCCTAGATAACTCAGGCTTCCCACACAGAATTGGCACAAGCTCACAAAGAATACCACTAGGTGGCCAGGTGTGCGCTGGCTGGGAGTAGCAGGGTCTGAAAGGTTACAGGACAGCTTTAGAGGTCAGAGTGCATGTTCCAGTGCAGCAGGCTGGCTGCCCAGTATCTGCTCCTCATGCCTCGCTGGGTTTTGCCAGGGGCTCCCTGGCCTCTGCAGCTGGGCTGTTCTGATTTCTCTTGGTTGATTTAATTTCTCACTCTAGGGGGGAGAAACTGCAATCGATGTTTTATAATTTGCCTCTAGACTCCTTTAACAGTTGCCTTTAGCACAGCAAATCTGAAGTACTTTGTTTTAGATTAGTTAAGAGGAACAGAGAGAGTGTGTTTGCAGAGTCACTTGGAACAAAAGGATTTATCCAGCTGGACCCATTCGGGTGATCACCTGTTTTGCTGCCACACCAGGTTTTACTGTGAAGTCCAGAGATCTGTTAACCTCTCTGGGTCTTTCTGTAGTCATCCAAAATATAAAGAGCTCAAATTAAATAAAAAGTTTCACAGATGACTAGCCAGATGACTTTTGAGCAGATAAAGGATGAGCATTCTTCTTCTTTTTTTTTTTTTTAAAGAGGGACAGTGAGAGAGACAGAGAAAGAGAGAAACAACTTTATTTAGTTTTTCACATGGCCTTAGTTGCTCCAACACTTAGTTGTGTACGTGGTGCTGGGGTTTGAACCCGGGTCCTCATGCTTGCCAGGCAAGCGCCGAAACCACTGAGCCACCGTTCCAGCCCCAAGGGTGAGCATTCTTTACTTGCAAGGTTAAATTTATTTTTCATGGTCCTATTACATTTAAGTGATAGCATTTTATAGTAACAATATCATCTTTTAAAAAAACATTTTGAGGGGTTGGGGATTTAGCTCAGTGGCAGAGGACTTGCCTAGCACATGCAAGACCCCGAGTTCAGTCCTCAGCCCTGAAAAAAAAATTATTTTGAGGGGCTGGAGCGGTGGCTTTGCAGTTAAGGCACTTGCCCGGCATGCGCAAGTACACAGGTTCAAACCCCAGCTCTCATGTACAGAATTGAGTGTCAGAGCAACAAAAGCCATGTGAAAAACTCAATAAAAATTCTGTCTCTTTCTCTCGCTCTCTCACTGTCCTTCTCTCTTTAAAAAAAAATATTTTGAGTAACATTTTTCCACATATGACTACTCCCACCCAAGCTGACTATGACCCTTTAGCTACATTGTCCCAGTGGTTCTAAATGATCAACTCTCTTTAGTCTCCTTTCCAAAGCCACCTCCATCCACTTTGTGGTGGTCTTGAGGGGAACTGGTCCCTTTGTGTGCTGGGTGTGGTGGAGTGATTTTCATTATAAAAGCAGGAAACTGAATGGGCTGTACACAAAGCAGATAGGTGCAGCCCAGGGCTTCCCGTCTTTCTCCAGTCCTGTTACCTTCACAACTCTTGCCATGTCTGTGTACCACGAACACTCAATGATTTAACGGTTTCTTCAGATAGACAGTTTATGTTTTTTAAAAGAGAGATTTTATTTATTTTTTCATCTGGCTTTTGTTTTCCTGACCCGTAGTTGTGTTTGAGGTACTGGGGTTCGAACGCGGGTCCTTGCACATGCCAGGCAGGCTTTCAACCGCTGAGCCACTCTCTAGTCCTGACAGTTTGTTTTTGTACTCCTGTAAAAATGTGTAAAGTTCTTATAAATTTTTTTATATTACCTAAAATAAGAGTAACAGCATACTAATTACAAATAATTAAAATAACCTTTTATTTCATTTAAATTTTTGTGCCCTAGAAACTTCACACAGTGTCTCTTTCAGCAAAGTTTCAATAAGGGATAAATAAAGTCATTTACTTTGTGCAAGTTATCTCTACACATCAAAGATTTTTTAGAGCCATTAATTTATTAATCTGGTTCTGTTCTGCTGGTTCAGGTTTCCAGCTCAGACTAAAGCACGCACGGTGGTTAGTGAGAAGGTATGTGGATGTAAAAGCATTCCTTTACCATGGAGGCAACCACTTATCACAGGTAGAACAAAATGAGCCCCTGCAGTAATGGTTTACAAACTCCAGCAAACTCAGAATTATTCTGGAAGATATTTGCAAAACACAAAACCTGAGCCCACTCGTCTGGAAGGTGCAGACCCAGCTGATTCTTACACAGGTCCACATTTTTTTGAATGAAATTAATCACATTTTTTCCCAATACTGTGGATGGAACCCAGAGTATCACACATGCTAGGCAAGCCCTCTACCACTGAACTGCTCCCCAAGCCTCCTTTTTATCCTTCCAGTATGAAAACTTTTTATTTTGACAGAAGTCATCTAGGGAAAATATGTGCACATAGAAAACAGTTGAAAATGCATTCTTACCTCAGACTATTTTTAATATACCTAAATCAAGAGCTTACAAGTGAAATACGAGTCATTAGAATTATTAAAAGAAGATGGAGGGGCTGGAGCGGCAGCTCAGCGGTTACAGCGCTTGCCCGGCATGCGCAAGTACACAGGTTCAAACCCCAGCACCCACGTACACAACTGAGTGTCAGAGCAACGAAAGACATGTGAAAAACAATGAAATTTGACTGACTCTCTCTCTCTCTCTCTCTCACTGTCCTTCTCTCTTTAAAAAAAAGAAGAATCAGCCCTCTTTTAAAATTTTATTTCAAGACAGGATCTCACCAAGTTCCCCAGGTTGGCCTGGAACTTGTGATCCTCTTACTTCAGCCTCCTGCATTGCTGGGATTACAGGCATGTGTCCCTATGCCCACCTATGACCAACATTTGGAACTTAAGCCTTATGTAAAAGTCTACCATTTTAGATATTTGGTGGGTGGATATTTTTGCTTTAGCAATAAGATTTATTTGGATATTTATAAACACATATATATATATTTATAAATATATATATATGCACACCTATAAATATAAAGGAGTAGCTATTTTTATAGGGCAAATGTTTGAATATCAACCATTTTGTGTTACCTAAGAAGGACTGAGGATGTAGTTCAGTGGCAGAGTGCTTGCTTAGCATGCATGAGGCCCTGGTATGGAGGGAAAAAAAATTAGGGGCCAGGATGTGGCTCAGAGGTAGAACATTTGTCTAGCGTGTGCGAGGCCCTGGGTTCCATCCCCTGCCCTGCAAAAAGGAAAAAATTAATGATTAGTTATATATTATAATGCATAAGACAAAGTTTGAAAGGCAATCTCATGACCAGAGTCAGGGAAAGGAAAACATCACTGAACAAGAATATAGTGGTATCAGAGTTTTTCCTAAGTCAGTGCTCAGTTGCAGGAACTCCTGCTTCACAGTCAGGATTCAGCATCCTCATCCCTTTCCACTCCGCAGGTCAAGTGTACGCGTCATCAGAGCCCCAGGCTCTGCAGCCTGGGAATCATCAGAAACTGCTGTTTCTGCGGCATAATGCCATTTTGCAGGGAAAGACATTAAGCCCAGCTATTTTGTTGATTCGTTTCAAGTACTGTAGCTATAAATACATAGGATGCCAGTTGGAATCTAAAGATGCCATGCCTTAAGATGTTCAAAGCCAACAATTCTTTCTAAATTTTATTCTTGAAAAAGTAAAATTCATGTAGTACTAGGATGTTCTATGTAAAGTATTTGTAATACCTCTTCCCTCCTAACCAGAGACTGCAATAGAAAGAAAAATAGTTAAATAAATCAAAGAACTTATAACACAAAGAAGTGTTATGCAACCACTGAAAGTCGTATTTTTGAAGATGAGTGACATGACAAAAAGACAGAAAGCCTTTCAGGCAACCAAGAACTGGAGCAGCAGCTACTGTTTGTGAAACCCTGAGCTAAGGGCTCCAGATGGAAACCACAACTCTGAGCTGGAAGAGATTTCAGTCTAGTGGAAAAGAGGAAAAAAATAAACAGAAAAACAAAAAAAAGGGACAAGTGCTCAGGTGGAGATACATATTAGGAGTTCCGGGACCCCCAATAGGGACACAGTCCAGACAAGGAGTCCCAGAAAGATTGCAAGAGGATGCATACTTGAACTGGGTGGGCATCAGTTGGCTGCAGTAGAGCTGAAGTGAAGGGCTCCCTAGAAAAAGAACCATACACACAAAGGCACTGGGAGCTGAAGGAGCTGGGAGCTGCCGGCGGGATGGTGATGGACTCTTGGTTCCTCTGGCTGGAGCTGCCGGTGACTGGGAAAGGGTACAGGTGAGGTAGAGATCATGGTGCAGCACCCTTCCCTGGCCGGCATCAGTGTGCAGCAGGAGCTCCGTGTCCACCACTGCCTCTCGTTTCATCTCGCGACCAGCTGTGAAGCACTCTGGTTCTGTGTCTTGGCTCTGCCCTGACAGGTCAGCAGAGGTCAGATCATAGATGGACTCACTTTTCACAGGAAGCAGTTTGGATGTGGAGAAAGGGAGAGCGATTCAAAGCTTGAGTTATAGGTTGAACATCCTTAAGCTGAAATCTGAAACGTTCCAAAAATGAAAAGCTTTCGAGTGCCTACATGGTGCTCAAAGTTTCAGATCTAGGAGCATTTTGGATTTTCAGATTAGGGATGCTCAACCAGTAAAATTGATACAAATGTTTTGAAATCTAAAAAACTTTGAAATCTGAACGCTTCTGGTCTTAAGCATTTTCAATGAGGAACACTCAACCTATAATAACCAAAAATGGAAATGGCCTACTTTTCCCCACATGAGAAAATTAAGTAGAAAAGTTACATCCACTTAATAGAATAGTGTGTGAGCCTTAAAATAACAGTTATCAAGTATCATATTAGAGCAATCATATTTTAGAACTTTCCATTGCACAATGATGAATGTTCATTATAGAAACTGAAAAGTTCGGAAAAGTGATAGTAACAATATCATCCAAAACCACCATTAATATTTCTTTCTGCCTGCATGTGTGTGTATAAGTATGTGTGTACACACACACACACACACACACACACACACACACATACAAATTAGGGTCATAATTATATAGTTCTATACCTTGTATTGAACATTATACTGAGGGGACTGGAGCAGTGGCTCAGCGGTTATGGTGCTTGCTTGGCATGCGCGAGTATTAGTGTTTAACCCCAGGACCACGTACAAAACCAAGTGTCTGAGGAATGAAAGTCACATAAGTCACATGAAAAACTAAATAGAAATTGCTTCTCTCTCTTTCACCATTCCCTCTTTCTTTAAAAAAAAAAAAAGAACATTATACCAAAAGCATTTTACCATGCATACCATTAAAATTTCTTAGAAAGCATATCTTCTAACATCCCTGTAATTTTCCATGTTATAAATAATTATTTAAATGTATTTTAAAATAAGGATAAAAATTTCATGGACTTTATGATCACCACTGTGGAGAATTGGCATATGAAACAGATTAATACTGCAGGGTTCATGGGCGATTTCTCTTTTTATTTTCCCTAATGTGATTAGTTTCATAATTTAGTTTTTTAATGATTTCTCAACTCTTGGCTTTCATTCATTCATTGGCAAGTAACATTTTTCGTGTTCTTACAATTTACTAAGTTACTAATAAATAATAAAAGCTTCTGTTTGACATCCCAGCCTGGATTTGGGTTTGGAAATCACTGCAGTTTGGAGAACAGGAGGGAAGAGGGAGAAGAAGTCCTACAGTGCCCTCTCAATGTCACTGCTTTTGAAAGCACAGGGACACTTGAACAGGAACTTGGGAAGGATACGTGTTATCTGTGCTCTCAAGTGGAAAGGCCTGGTGTGCTCTGGGATGGCCTTCCAGCCCCCGCTGTCCCCTTCCATCTGTGAGTTTCGGAATGGCTTTGTTGATGTAATAAGTAATAAAAACCAGAAGAGATTTGTTTTATTAGGTATATATTGTTCATGTTGATTTATTGACTCAATAATTTTTTTTTCTTCAGAACATAGTCACAAACAAACCAAGAGGGACAACTGAGATTGTCATTACAGGCTTTGGCGATCAATGACTCTGGGAATGAAATGTTATTTAATTTACAGTCTGTTCATGTTTATATATGGTACCCACAGGGTCACGTGAGGGGAGAGATACAGAAGCTACTCTGTAGCAGTGATGATATAATTCGTTGGTTTGGTGAGAGATGATTCAGAAAAAGTGAAAGGGGGCTTCTCTATCAAAACCATCTCCCAAGGTTCCTTGAACAAGCATCAAAACTGGCTAGAAGATGGGTTTTTTTTTCCTATTACAAAAGCATTTACTTATTCCCTTTTTAAGAACCATCCAATCATATTTTATCTGTTTATAAATCTCTAAATATTAGAAAAATAGAGCTGCTTAATAGACTCTAAACCGTTTTGGGAAAGTTGCTTTGAAGTTAAGATAAAGGACACGTTTTAATGTAAATTGTCCCCAAAATCATCCTAAACGACAATGAGAAGGCCTAGTTTTATATTACCAAAGGAGTATTTGTTTGTCAGTCTCTAGCCATGTTTCTAGGAATATCTGAATGTCTTGGCCACTCACACTGGCACACTCTCTCAGCCCTGGAAATCCAGGGTTGATCCTCCTGAACATGCCAGGCCGTCTACACCTCAGTGCCTTTGCAGGGCCTTCCCTGCCACCAGCAGCAACAAACACATCCAGCAGACATTTCTTCATCCTTCCAAACTGAGGAGCCATCTCCCTTTCCAGGATGCCTGCCTTACCTCGCCAGGGAGTGTGACTCCCTGCATCCTCTCGGGCAGTCTTTGAACATCAGGCTGTTGTCCTTTGACACCACACAGTTCTACTCTTGCGGTGCTGCTCTCCATCCTGAGCCACGGGAGCTTCAGGGGTTGTGTCTCACATTCATCTGGGTCCTCACTGCCTGACACATAATAGACACTCAGTGCAGTTTATATGAAAGCAAGTGACCGTTACTTAAATGTCTTATGTAGCCTTTAAGTCCTGAGACTGGGCAGGTTCCCAATGATCCAAACGGGGCCTTCTCGGGCTTCCCAGATCCCTCACTGATAGTCCCAGATTCTCCATCTCAGAATACATTGAACCTCTCCCTTAATTCTGATCTATCTGGCAGGAGAACAGAATTTGCAGTGTTTCTCACAATGAAGACTGCATGCCTGGCATGACTTAATCATTGCTGGAGCTCAGTCCAGAAGAGAGCAGGGGAACACCCGCCCCCTCCAACCACCATTTTAAGCCTGGCATTCACCCCATACAGCACAATTTTTTATTTCACAAGAAGTATGTTTATGTTAGGTCTTACAAAGTTTTCTGTTTCTTCACATTAGTAGAAATTTCTGGTGCTGCCTCAGCCACCTTCACTGATGTGCATAATGGAAATAGATATGTATTTCTTTCAGAGTTTTCTTGCCCTGGGCACTATTGGACAATTCTTTATGTGTAGGATTGTGCTGTGCATGGCAGGTGTTCAGTAGCATCCCTGGCCTTTACCCACTAGATCACGCTCCCCTTCACACACACACACATGCACACACGCACTCACACACTGTGACAATCAAAACCATCTTCAGACATTGGCACATATCATGGGGATGGGGAGCCAAAGAGTTCCCAATTGAGAACCTCTGACACACATGCTTATACTATATAGAAATAAATGCACATAACACACATTCTCATACTCACATACCTTTGGGAAATTCTGCTTGGCTTTCATTTATTACATGAAAGTCGTTTGCTTTAGAAATAGTTTTTCCAGTTTAAGGATGTGATATCATATGGGCTGTGTTTTTATCAGCTTTTTCACTGCTGTGACTAAAGGACCTGACAAAAACAATTTGGAGAGGAAAAGTTTGTTTGGGGGCTCATGGTTTTGGAAATCTTAGTCCGTGGCAGGCTAGCTCCATTCTTTGGGGCTCAAGGTAAAGCTGAACATCATGGTGGAAGAGTGTGGCAGAGGGAGCAGAAAACTCAAGGCGTCACATTAGGAAACAGAGCAGAGAGAGCAAAGCTGCACTGCAGATACAAAATATATACCCTAAAGGCACGACCCCAATGACCCACCTCCTCCAGCCACACCTACCAGCCTACAGTTGCCAGTTACTCCAGTTCTTTCCTGTAAGGGAATTAACTCACTGATTGGGTTAAGGCTTTTATGACTCGATCATTTCACCTCATCCTTCCCGAATTGTCACACGTGAGCTTTTTGGGGGACACCTCACATTCAAACCATAACAGGATGTGTGGGTAAAGCCACAAATGAATGGAAAAGGTGGCTTCCCCAGAATGGTAACCAAATTAACCTTCCTTTTCAGAGAGGAAGCACCCCAGGAGGTCATATGGAAACACAAGTGCACCCATTCCATCATTAAGTAAGCCTTACACTTAGGGATTGGTCCAGTCTTTGCTCCCTCCTCTGGGCTCTGAGCATCCTTTCCCTTTGCTGGGTGCAGGAGTGGGGAGATGAGACTGTAAAGACAAGCCTTCTGGAAAGTCCAGTTCTTCTAGCCTGCTTATATCCTCCTCCAATATGCTTAGCTAGAAATGGTGGGGATTGCTTACTACTGTCCTGAACCCTTGACCTGCATCATTTTTTGTAGACCTTACAATCTCCAGGGAAATACCATTACAGTCACAGCTTATACCCACAGAGCCAGGAATGCAGCTGAGAGATCAAGGCTGTTAAAGGGTAAGGTGCCTCTGGACCACCACTGTGCTACCTCCCAAAGAGGTCTGGGATTTGCTCACTGAGAGCTCAGCCTTCTGTGTACATCAGAAGCTATTTATATCGACGACATCTACATCTTTATGCGATCTCTTCCATGGCTGGTTGGAAGATAGAGGGACTGGAGACAGTGAGGATACACTTGAAGTTCTAGTGGGAGCGACCAGAGGCATGGCTGGGGAAGGCTGGCCCCCTTAAGTTGGCGTGGATGTGATATAGCGCATGCATTCTGGCTGGATTTTTATAGCAGTTAAGTGAAAGAGGTAATTGGTTCTCTTCTGTTTCAAATAACAGATTAAGCTGTAAAATTTAAACATTTGAAGGAAAGAGTGATTCATCCTGAGGCTTTGAGAAGGCTCCAGATCATTCAAGGAGTTTTTTTCTCTTCGCTGTGGTTGTTGGAGCATGACCACAGGCTGACTGTGATTAGGAGATTTGCGAGATGAGAAACTCCACAGGGGCCTCTGGGACCCTCTCAGGAAGTCCTAGTGGCTTTCATTGCTCTTCTCTGAGTGGAAAATGTCCCACTGAGACAATTGAGTAGGCCATCCTGCCCGGAAGTGCAGAGTGGCCCCATCACGTGTAATTTCTCTTACTTTGTGTGGTTAAGAATTTTTGGCAAAAGGTGTGTTGCTGCTTTTTTGAGAGTGGTAAGAGCAGTTTTCTAGAGAGAGAGGCACAGCCAGAACAACCAGCCCTCCCTGAGGGTCTCAACACAAGCCCAAAGCCTCCCTTTTTTCCACTGCCTGTCATACCTATGGGATGCAGCTCTCTCCCCCTGCTCAGGGACGCAGGCTCCAAGGGCACAGATGCTCAGGTGCAGGGTGGATGGTGTGGGGGGTCCCCCATAAAGTCCAGTCCCTCCTGTCATTTGCAGCTTCTGACAGACCTGTGCCCTGGTTGGAGTCACTCCATCCATCACACTGATATGGGAATGTGGGGTCCACACCTGGGACTGGAAGTTAATGAGAATGTGGGTGTCTAGCCTTGGCAGAAGCTCCTGAGTGTTTGAAGACCCTTTCCTGTCCCTGACTTTCCCCTTCACGGGTGTTACTTTCTCTGCTGAAAACACCCTCCTCTTTTTGGCACATACCACCTCATTCTTCAAGAGACCCTTCGGTGTTATTGCTTCTACACAGAAATGATTGATCCCTTCTCTCTGCTCAATAGAATTCAGCAAATACTTGTTGAATGAACTGGTAATTCCAAACCACAGGAGCTACACTGTTTTATTATAACAAATGATCCCTGTTTAAAACTCAAGCCATACTGAAGTGTATAAATCACTCAATTTTGAGTATTTATCCCTCCATTCATACAACAATATTTGTTGCACACCTACTTGTTTCTGGTTCTTGTTCCAGTGCCTGGGAATACAGAAGAACAACATGAACAGGTTTTCAGCTGTTGTTGTTTTTTTTTTTTTTTTTAAGAGAGAGAGAGAGAGAAAGAAAGGAAGAAAGAGAAAAGCAATTTTTAGTTTTTCATGTGGCTTTCGTTGCTCTGACACTTAGTTGTGTACATGGTGCTGGGGTTTGAATCTGCATACTGGTGTATGCCAGGCAAGTGCTGCTGAGTCACGGCTCCAGCCCCAGGTTTTCAGCTTTAAAAGGAAAAAAAAAACAAAAAACCAGGTGGGTGCAGCAGCACATGCCTATAATCCCAGCAGCTCTGGAGGCTGAGGCAGGAGGCTCCCAAGTACAAAACCAGCCTCATCAACTTAATGAGGCCCTAAGCAACTTAGCAAGATCCTGTCTCAAAAAAATAAATAAATAAAACATGTTGGGAACATGGCTCAGTGGTTAAGCACCCTTGGAATTCAATCCCTGGTACAAAAAAAGAGAAAAAAAAAACTCAGCTAGCACTGGCATAGGGTAAGGCAGACCATAAACCAAGAGCAAACATTATTGAGATAATAATGCACCATGAGGCTATATGAAGCAGGACAGAAGGGTGGAGAGGGAGGGCATAAGGTAGACATGGGGCTAGCTAAGCCAGGCTTGGCAGGAACATCTGAGATGAGGCTCCCATGCAGCTGGGGAACCAGCCATGGAGACATTGGCGGCAGGGGAGTGGACTCAGGTGGAGGGAGGGCACAGCAGGGGCAAAAGCCCTGATGTGAAGATGAATTTGATGTGCTTGAGTCACAGGACAACGTTAGGAGATGAGGTCAGACAGGCACCCAGGGACTGACTCACACAAAGCTGGATAGACCATAAGAAGGATTTTGAATTTCACTCTTAATGAGATGCAAAGCCATTAGGCAAGAAGGAAACACCATCAGGTGCATATTTGTAAGAATCCTTTCAGAGTATTTTCATCATCCTTTATTGCAGCGTTTATCCAACACCAGTATGTACCAGGCACTGCCCAGATGCTGGGGATAACTGTTGGGAGCTTGCAGTCTTAGTTGGAGGTAACTAGGCAAATGGACACCTGCCACACACTGGGCTTGTGTGATGCTCAGCACAGCAGAGAGAGCTGAGACCCAGGACAAAGGTAGAGGAGGAGATTTTCTGATGATATTATTGATGATCCTCATCTGTGACATAACAGCAGGGGTATACATTGCTGAGGGAAGTGCCCAGGGAGACCTACCTCAGTCTGAGAGCATTAGGGGAAGGATCTTGGAGGAAAGGAGTTGGGGAGTCTTCAGGCTGAATCCTGAAGGAGGAGCACAGCTGGTCAGGCAGAGAGGTGGAGTGAAGTCCAGGTGAGGCCCAGCATGTGCGTAAGTTGATTAGCTGCAGGGCAGGGGTTTGATAACACGTATGGCTGGGTTGGCTGGTGGGGTACCAGGGTGGCAGCCCTTGAGGCCACAGTCAAGGTTTGGGCCACTGTTTTAAGAAGAGCGGAAGCTACGAATCCATGTTAAACAGAGCAGGGACATGATGGGGTCTGCATTCTGGAAAAGTCACTGAGGCTGCAGAGTGGAGAGTGTTTGGGAGGACAGCAAGGACATGAGAAGGACAGCGAGAGCTATGCTGAGGCTCAGGCTAGAGCGGACACAGGGCTGGGAGGGCCAGAGGCAGAGTGGTGGATCTGAACATGGGCAGGAGCGGGGGCAAGAGGCCAGGACCGAAAGATTGGACGTAGAGCATGCTGGAGAAAGATGAACCATCAGCTGTCACAGAGCTGTCCTGGAAATGGAGATGTCAGGGCTGTCTACATAGATACTGAGACAAATAAGATAATATGGAAGAAGAAATGTGATAGAGGTGAAAAATAATGTGTTCTTTTCCGGGCAGTTGGAGACAGCTGCAGTTATCCAGGAGGCAGTTGGATACTTAGGTGGGAAGCTCCACCAAGAGGTGTGACATCGAGATACACCCTTGGGAGCATTAGTGGGCTGATGGTGGAGGTGATGGGAATGGATGGATCCCTGCAGACCACCTGCACAGGAGGACGTCCTGGGCATCTCCCCAGCTGTGCCAGCAAAGCTCAGGTCCTTCACAGCGCTGCTACTACAGAGGCAGAGACTGTGGTGCTTCAGTACAAATCAGGAGGTTGCCCTGGACAACAGGAGGGGCTTTGGACAAGTGACCTCCAAGGTGATGAGTTTAGGACTCTACCTGACAACTGCTGCCAATCACCTTCATATTTTAGTCGCCTGGAGGATTTTGTAGGTGAATACTCAGTCTTGTTTTCTGCTTCTTCCTCAGGATTAGAATGAGTATTTTCAGATGCTTCCTCCTCTTTGCTTCATGCCCAAACTAAATGATGAATAACAAAGGATGGTCGCCAGTTTTTTTTACATACTTGAGCTGCAGTTTTTTCGCTGAATTCACCTTAGAACTATTTCATTTAACTTTAAAGGGATTTCTGTACTATTGTTTTAGAATGGTTTTCCCCACTTGGGTTGCTTCTACTTGTTTCTGGTTTTGGCTGTTGTGAATGATGCTGCTGTGAACATCGGTGTACAGGATCTGAGCCCTGCTTTCGTTTCTTTTGGGGAGATACCCAGAAAGAGAGTTGTGGGGTCATGTAGTCATTCTGTGCTTATTTTATTTTATGTCATTTTATCTTATGTTGCTTTATTTTATTTTGCTTTTGGGGAGCAGCCACGTTTTCTTCCTCAGCGTCTACACCAGTTTACATTCTCATCAGTAATGCCCGAGGGTTGCTGTTTCTCTGTAGCCTTGCGAACGAGTGCTGTTCTCCGATTTATATAACAGCTGCCCTAATGGTTGTAAAGTAATGGATCACTCCTACCTCTTACTTCCAAAAAGTCTAGCCCTCTTTGGAGCACATATTGGGTGTTTACTTGTACTTATTTTAAAATTGGCAGGTTGAAATCATGAGTTCCACTTTCTCCAGGTGAGCAATAGCACAATGGGCAACGTCAAGTCCACCTTATTGAAAGGTACATCTGTGACCTGAGAAGAAGGGCCTTTTCTAATTCAGAGATAGTGCAGTCAAAAGTGAAGACATACACTTTGTTTTTAAATATTGCTCTCTGATCACTATATTAATATTCATAAAGCTTTTGAAAGGAGACTGTCATTTGGTTTTTTTAAAGCCATTACAGTTGTCACTGGGTTTCAGAGCATCGCTTCAAAGATTAAATTGCCCCTGCTCTTCCGGTGCTCTTCAGATTAACTGCATTAGGGTCCGAGTTCCATCACTCATTTGCAAGCCTGTGCTCCTGAAACCGAGATGTGGTTATTAGAAACACAGAATTTAGAGAGAACGCTTTGGAAGGAGCTTCTGGGATTCTGAATTTGGGGAGTTGTGTTTTGGGTACACTTTCTGGAGGTAATGTCTCTGGGAGGAGAACACCACCACCAGCAAGCAGTCTCTTGCTGTCAATGAATGTCACCAACACAACTGACTGAGAAGACCCTGACGAAAGGCTGTGCTGTTTGTTACCAAAGTAGGTAGCTGGTACCCATGTGCACACACAAAACATATTTATTTTAACTCCTACTCAGATCAAGATAATAAAAGATTTCCAAAGTTGTAGAGAATTTTTCTTATGCTTTTTCCTAGTCGAAGAAAGGATAACTGCTATTCTGACTTAAATTAAAAAAAAAAAAGTTGGTAGCTGTATTTCTTAGCATTCTGTCCTGGTAACTTCCATGTTAACAAAAGCCAGCGGATGCTACTTTTCTTCTGTGGTCATGTTAGAAAAGATGTTAGGATGATTTCTCCTTTGCCAGTGAGAATAGAGGAGAAATTTAGCAAGATTTATTTTAAATTTCAAATTCCATTTCATGATGGGAAAAAATAAGTCATTTTAAGCTGAAAAAAATGACAGAATGGAGGCGGATATACTTTTTTCTTATTAAAAATGGTGTAACCAAAAACTGCATTATATCATTCCGGGTTTTCAGGATATTACCAAATTTAGGTCACTTTATATTTACAGATAAGATAGGCTTGAGGCTTGTGTGTGGACAGGGTTCAATTTACAGTTAAAATTGTTCAGTCCATGGGCAGCCAAAGTCTAGGAGAAAGCTTAGCTGAAGGCTTTTAAGTATCATGAGGTGACTTTTAACTCCACTCAAGATATAGAAAACAGTCATTTCCAAAGAAGCAAACTAAATTTTGTAAATATCTTTGGAATTGATAATGATAGCAATTTTTTTTTTATTTGAGAGCTCAGGGACAGTGAGAGAGAGAGAAGGAATCAATTATATTTAGTATTTCATGTGGCTTTTGTTGCTGATACTTCGTTGTGTACCTGATTCTGGGGTTTGAACCCATATCCTTGCACATACCAGGCAAGCACCATAACCACTGAGCCATCACTCCAGTCCCCAGTGATTGTGAATTGAAAATAATTATTTTTTATAGTGTTCAAGTCTACTAATACTGTTTTTATCAACATCCCTTGCTTCTTAAATCAGTATTTTAAAAGAATGCTATTTTTCAAGCTCAGAATTTGGGCAGATTTAGTTTGTTCTTGCAGCAGGCCAGGCACAGTGTGTGTGTGTGTGTGTGTGTGTGTGTGTGTGTCTGTGTTTCTAGTCCTGACTTTAATCTTTAAAGGTTTTTACTACAGCAGAAATGCAAGTAGAATCAACAAAATCTGGGATTATTTTAAAGGTGTCAGTAACATTTTAACTACACAGTATAATAAACTTCTTGCTGTGAGTTAAATCTAATGTTTGCTTTAAACTTATAGTAGTAGCAAGTGCCCTCCTTCTGAATGTACATGTAAAAACATCAGTGGGTCTACACCAAATCACCCCAGTTGCTGCTTCATTGGGAAAATAATGAAAAACTAATTGAATAAATTACCACATAACACACACATGCACACATATACAAATGTGTTAGAGATAAAATAGCAAAATTGCATACTGTGATAATCACAGTCACCTTAAAAGATCCCCAAGACCCACAAATGGTTAAGTTATAGGATTGGCAGATCCATCTGTGTCTCCAAAATAACCATTATCATGACTCCAGTGGACCTCTAGGTTCTGTGACAGACACTGATTGCTTTTAATGAACTTTCTTTGAATATGTGGCATGATTAGCTTTGTTCTCCACCTGAGATTATTGCTTACCTCAGGCCCTGAGAATCCAGGGCACTTTCCTTCCTATATCACAATGGTATCACTTCAGTGATGGTACTAAAATGTCCCAAAACAGAGTGACCCAAAGCTGATCCTCACCCAGTCAGCAGAGTGTTTGTTACTGGACAGTGGTGATTTGCACCATCACATAAACCAACATCGCTGCTTTCTTGATGAAGGAAGCAAATGCATTGATCTAGGTACTGGAGCAAGACTTCTCCCCTTATGCCCTGGTACTTCACACTCTCTCCCTTCGTATTCTCTGACTTTCAAGGATTTTCTCCAAACCTTGGAAAATTAAAAGAACATGATATTTTTGTTGGGTAATATTTGTAAAGAGCAACTTTATATACAATAGTACCCCCTCATCTGTGGTTTCACTTTCCACAAGTTCGGTGACATGCAGTCAACGGTGATCTAAAAACATTACCACAGAGCAATTAGAAATTAAGATGTTTAGAGAAGAAGAGGAAGACAGTACATACACATAAATTTTATTACAGTATATTATCATAATTGTTCTAAATTATTGTTAGTTGTTGCTTACCTGTTACTTTGCCTAATTTATAAATTTTCATGGGTATATATGCACAGGAAACAAAACTTACTATATAGAGAGTTCAATGCTATCTGAGGTTTCAGTCATCTACTAGGGGTCTTAAAATATATTCCTTGCACATAAGGGGTGTCTACTGTATCCATTATATAAAGTCTGTGTTATCATATTTAGTTATTCATTTCACTTCCTTCTTATGAAAGATACTTTTGTGTTTCTGTGGTACCAAGTTGTACATAAATCTGATTCCTAGGTAGGAAAATTAATAAATGGAATAATATTGCCTTGTAGTTTCTAATAATAGTTATTGATAAGTGCTACTGAGATACTGCCATGTGCTCTTTGTAAATTCTCCTATGTAATCCTCACAACAATGTTTAGAAATAAAAAATTTTATCATCCTATTTTTGGGAGAAGAGGAAACTGAGGTTCAGAGAGGTGAAATAACAAACTCAGTGTCAAAAACAGAGTGATTAGGGGCTGGAGCGGTGGCTCGGCCGTTAAGGCGCTTGCCCGGCATGCATGAAGACTCGGGTTCAAACCCAGCACCCGTGTACTCGGCTAAGTGTCAGAGCAGTGGAAGCCATGTGAAAAACTAAATTAAAATTGATTCTCTCTGCCTGCCCCTCCCTCCCTCCCTCTCTCTCTCTCTCTCTCTGTCCTTCTCTCTTAAAAAAGAAAACTGAGTGATTAGTATAGCGGTGATTCAAATTCAGGTTTTTTACTATGAGATCTTTGCCCTTAACCACTCAAAATCCCTGAGGGATCAGACAGAAAATGTTGATTCTGACAACATGGTGGACAAAGCCCATGCAGTGTGTCCTGTAACCAGAAATAAATAGAAAAAATGGTTAAAATATATTTTAAAAAGTATTATAATAGTTTAGATCAAAAGAAAGAAAAGGAAATCACCAAGTAAGAGAAAGGAAGTGGAAGGTTAAAGGGTTCAGATAAGAAAGCTGTAACTATGCCCTGGAAGCTACCGGATCTGGACCGAGACCCTCGTGTTAACTACCATGCGCGCAGGAATAGTAGATGTGACAATCTGTGTAAACAAGGAGTTAAGACTTAATTCCTATATAAACTGAGCTCCTCGAGGACAGACCCTTTCTCAAAAGGCAGACTTGAGGAGCTCCATCCATCACACTCTTTCCATGTGCTGGTATGCTGCTGTGGGAACTGTATCCGCCTTGGGGGTGTCCAGGCTAGGGAGGCTGTCTATACTAAAAGATGATAAGTCCCTAAATTGATGAAGCATATTGGCTTCTGTAACTTCATTTAGAATTTCCTGAAGCAAATCCACACGATGATATAACATTTAGAATTTTAGAACCAAAGATGAAACATTTTTAATTCAACCATAAGGGGGGAAAGTAAGTGACCAGAGGAAATGGTCAAATTGTCATCAAAGGAAAAGTAACAGCTCAATCGGCAAGCCACACCTTTTCCGTAACAATGAAGACTAAAAGAATAATATCTTCAGAATATGTGGAAAATAACTATCAACCCAGAATTTTGTACCCTGTTAAACATAATTTTAGAGTGTTAATGGCATGGAATACCCAGCGATAGACAAGATGAAAACGGCAGTCTCACAAGCATTATGTTGAGTGACGGAAGCCAGACCCAAAGGTTACTTATTACACAATGCCACCTATATAAAATTCAAAATGTACATTAAATTAATGGCTAGTGATAGCTATCTGAATAGGGGAGAGGAGTGAGTATCAACAAAGATCATGAGAGAAACCTCAGTTGTGAAGGAAGTCCACCTGGTGGTATTTACAAGGGTGTATGAATATGCAAAAATTCACTGAGCTAAACCCTTTTGATGTATGCACATGACATACCAAATTGTACGTATTTTAAACCTCCTCCGTAAAAGAATATATTTTTAAAAGAGAGAGTTTGTAATAAAAACATTTTGTTTGCTTTTTATAATACTCACTGAAAAATTGCTCAAGATACATTTCTAGAAGAATGAGATAGAGCCCAGAAGATTGGAGTGGGTTTTAATAATGAGCAGTGAGAGGGGAAAAGTGGCAAATAAACATTAACTAAGAGCAGTAATAATGATTTTGAGGAGAGGGGGTTAAAGCAAGGTGGAATTAAAGCTCTTGATAACAACCACAGAAGGTGGTACATGGTAATTGGAGCTCCAGCATTCTCAGATCATTGTCTTACAGGGGAGGAGGGTAGAAATGGTGATTAACTGCAACTCTGAGTCAATGTTGACAATTTAAGGTAGTCACAAAACAGTGGAAACAGAATGTCTAATTTTCACATCAATCAATTAGGAAGTAAGAATTAAGAAATTATTCAATCTTTTAGAAATCAGGAAAGGAGAAAAAAAGAACCATAGGAAAGGCATGGTAAATGAAGAAAATAACAGAAGAAATAGGTCCAGTTGTTAGTAATCATAATATAAAGGTAATTTATTAAAGCATAAACATTTAACATCTGTTAGAAGACAGCTATTCTACCATGCTTTTTATGAGACTTCTAAAGCAAAATTGCACCAAGCAAGAGAATTGTAAAGAAAAAAAATCCAGAAAGCTCCTTCAAAAAGTGAGAACCAATACAACTACGTTAATATCATGCTATTTTACTGAGACTTTTATTTGTCTCACCTCGTTTTTCCATGGTGTATGAATAATATGGTTCATTCTCATGGTTACAGTCTTGCTGACTCGGTATGGATCCTCCTGATTTGTAAATCTCTAGCATTCTTAACCCTTTATAAATGATTCATGTTGGCCTCTCATTTTGTTGGATTTTAATGTCTCTTTTCCATCTTTTGTTGACCTAGAAATTCTACAGGCAGCTCCATTTTTAGGCTGATGAAACAGTGGTCCCTAAAGCAATCCGGCAGTCTCCCCCAGGTAACCTTCTTCAAGCTTGAAATGATTCCATTTATTACCACGAATCCCTGCCCTTGAGAATATTTTAGTTGAATGTTTGCTAATTTCTTTCCATGCTCTGCCTCTGCACATTGGATATCAGTCTGTCTGCTAAAATCTTTCTTAACATCCCTAAGTTAAGGCTTTGATCACCAAATTGTGTATCCCATGGGTGTTTGGGGCTGACACAAAAGGAATTAAACAACTTGTCACAGCTAATTTTACAGTATAATTGAAGAGCTAAAGCAACTATTGAGGGTACGCATCATCCTGTCTCTAAGGAATACATTCAGTGAACAGATCTGTACTTTTCAAAAAATGCTTGCTATTCATCCCTCTGCAAAGAGTCATAAACTACAACTATACATGGTCACGGACTCACCCTGGGCATCAGATTTCTTCACACAGGGTCTCTGCTGCACTTGTGTAATCTTCTGGAAGGCTGTCCAGCCCCTGGGTGCCCGTAGCCAGCCGGCCTTTGGTGTCTGTGTTTCATACCTCCCTGGCTTCCTATAATATCTGCCCAGAGACTTTAGTTTTTTATATGTGGACTGAACAATGAACAAAGATATAAGTGTCGTGGCTTGCTCTTACTGAAACCTAGTTTTGGTTTCAAATCCAGGTGTATTTGAGCTGATATGATATTTTGCACTTGATATAAAGTGAGGCGACACATCATTAAAATAGTGACAGGTCTCTCAGTTATGTTGGTGTAATTGCTGTGCTTCACGGGTTCCTTTGAGAGACTTCTTTTGCTGCCTGTGGATCCCTAGTTGGAGAATTAGCTGATGGTTTTCTGATTTGGACTCCAGTAGCAATTCATGTTCTGCATGAATGTGAAAGGGGCTTGGTTTTTGTTTCTTTCTTTGTTTTTGCCACCTAAGTGCTTGTTTATTTAGAGTTCATTAACTTTATGCTTAGATTACAACAGTCACCCAAATCACAAAATTTTACAGCTAAATGGATAGTGTCCTCATTATATAACTAGCTTATTTAATTTTATCAATAACACTAAGACGGTAATAGATAAATGATCAGAGGAACTGATAGTTCCCCTACAGAGAAAATCAGTTGGCCAGTATGCATAAAAAAATTCCAGCTCACTAGTAATCATCAAAATGTGAGCTAAAACAACCATGAAGCATCCTTTTACATTTTATAATTCTACTTTAGTAAATTATTTGTTATTTCTAGACATTTAATTATGAAAAGGCATTAAAGATTTTGATGTCCATTGTTAGAGGGATAAGTTTTTAGTATACATATTGGTCAAGTGTTTTAACTTGGTGCCATTTATACTCCTAAGTATGTCGGTGTGTAAGGAGAGATGCCTGTCTCTGTGTACTTTTATTTACATTGAGATGATCCATTTTTAAGTATTGCCAATGACTGAGCAAATCACTGTACAACCATGATATAATTTTTTCAGGCACTAAATGTATACTTATGGAGATAGTCTATAACACAGAAAACATAACTTATGAAAAAGACACATGACATTTCATGTGTTCCCAGTCCCCACTGCTCACATAACCAAAGAATAAGGGTGAGTGAAGGGTGGGTGATGTGGATATAGAGTCCTATGATTCCTTCTTTGTACAATCTAAGACATGTTTAACATCCGGGTGAAACAGTCCTGAAGTACAGCTTGCTTCCTTCCTTGCATTGGAAAATGACCGCACAAATGTTAAAGTATTCCATGGTTAAACCATCCACTGCTGTTTAGAGGAAAACCGAACAGCCTCCTAGCAAAATGACCTTCTGAGGTCGGAATGTTTTTGTCTGCAGTTCATCACTTAGTTTTTAATACTTAAATTAAGGAAACCTAGTCTGATTGGCACATGTACAAGACCTCAGAGTCATCTACAGTTGTTCAGCTTATTCTCCAAGCCACATCTGCAGTGGATTCTGAAGGAACCAACTGTGTAGAGAGCTGATCTTCATGCAGGTGTCTTTACTATGGAACCGAGGTGAACAGAAGAAGCTTGCATAGAAAGGCTTAGCTGTGGAATCTGAGGACATCACTATGGGTATTTTGTGAACCTAAAAATACCGATGGTTCTTTGCTATTTTTAAAGCATGTGCCTTATTTGAGAGGCAGTAGCAAAATCTCACAATCAAAATAATTTTATTTTTAAGGTAGAAAAGTTAGAAATGATGAACTGTTTTGACTGGTGTGGCACTGAAACTCCGATGGAAGCTGTTCTTATGAGCATAAGCAGATAAGTTTTGTTGCATAATATTTAACTTCCCTGAAAATGCTGCACACTGATGAGAACTGCCAGAGTCTGTTTCTGTGCTGATCTTTTGCAATGGAAATATTAGAGGACTGGAGTTCTCAATGTCATGAGAAAGCAAGTTGGACCTATATCTAACTTCAAGTATGGAATATATGAATTGCATAAAGATGTCTAAGGGTAGAGAGAACGAGTGGACTTTGGAACTGACACCTTAGGATCAGCCTCTGGCTCTGCTAGGTGTTGAACATGTGACCTTAACTTACTTAATTCCCTCAGTCTGTTTCTCCACCTGAAATGTGGGAATAACAGCAGTCATTTGGCAGAGTGGTGAGGACCGAAGAAAGTATACATGACGTGTGAGAATCAATGTATGATAATTACCATTAATATTTCCAGAACATTTTTATTAACAATGTATACAGTAGGTTTTTTCAATGCTGCTTTTTAAATTACTATATAATTCACCCAAATTGAACACCGTGTACCTTGCGTTGGATTTCTAGACTGGAGCAGGAGTTTTTGCAGGTAACACACACTCTTGCTGACCACCTTAAGGTCAGTAGCATGGCCTGGTGAGATGACACAGGGTTCCCTCCCATTTTCTGACATCTGGAAATAGAGCTTTTTTTTCACCACAAAACCCAACAAGCCTGTCAAGTAGTCAGTCCACATTTACGTACTCATTAGCAGCATGCTGAACCAAATATATTTAATTGGATGCTTAATAATTCTGATTCAGACACTTTATAGAGTGTGAGAAAGCTATATTCTATTTCTGCCAGGGACTTGAGATAACATATCCAGAACAATCTGTGCAAAATATCTGCACTGATAACTTACAAGTGTTAGTTCATTTCATGTGCCCATCTAGCCCAGTCTTAAATCCCATGAAGAGCTGATAAAAAAAACAGTGTCCACACTGGAAATAACCCAAATGTCCATCCCTAAGAGAATCAGTGAACAAACTGAAGTATGTTTGAGCAACAGGATACTAGTGGCTTAATCAGCTAGTTTGCTGCTGTGACTTAAAGACCTGATAACAATTTTAGAAGAAGAAAAGTTTATCTAGGGGCTCATGGCTTCAGAGGTCTCAGTCCATAGAAAGACAGCTCCATTCATCAGGGCTCAAAGTGAGGCTGAACATCAAGGTAGAAGAGTGTGGCAGAGGGAAGCAACGCATGGCTCCAGGAAGCAGAAAAAGAATCCACTCCAGATACAAAATGTACACCCCAAAGGCATGCCCCCGGTGACCCACCTTTTCCAGCCACACCCTACCTGCTTTCAGTTACCCCTCAGCTAATTCCTATCAGAGGATTAATTCACTGATTGGGTCAAGGATCTCATAAACCAATCATTTCTGCTGTAAGTCTTCTTGCATTGTTTCAAGCATGAGCGTTTTTGAGAGCACCTAGCATCCAAATCATAACTAGTCCATCAATAAAAAAAGAAAATTCTGAGCTACCAGTAGATACAACATGGGTGGATTTTAAAAACACTATGTTGTGCCAATGAAGCCAGACACAAAAGAATATTTACTGTGGGATTTAACTTTTGTGAAGTTCAAGAACAGGGGTATCTATTCTGTGATGAAAGAAATGGGAATAGCAGTGAAAAGGAGGTGTTTACTGGAAAGGGCAAAACATGAATTTTCTAGGATGAGAGAAATATACTGTCTTACAGATACAAGAACACACACTCATCAACTGTGCCTATGTAGTATGTGTGTGTAGGTTAGACTTCCATTTAAAATAGTGTCCAAAAAGGGCACCATTTTGTTTGTGGGGAGTGAATAAGGTGGAGGTAGGAAGATATTAACTTTTAAAATATTGACTTTTCTAGGATTTACATACTAATAAATTCTGTTTCTGTAAAAAACCGAATCTACCATTGAACTCTGAATTTAAAACTGAATAGAGCCTGTCAGCATGACTCTAAGCACATGAATACATTGTACACCAACTCTAAAGTCAAGTTTCCGCTCTGTAACAGAATAAACAATATCAACTGAACTCACATTTAGCAGAGTCCCAGCCCTGGAAAGCTAGAAGGTGCATCTGTTTGGAGTTTAGAAGTGACAGTGATTTTAGATGTCTCTTTGGATGCATTGATATTTCAGTTTGAGGAAATAAAAAGTTGTTTTGTAAATTCATCTTGCTGGCTTGGATTTTTAAAACTCCACCATGGGGAAAGCAGGAGGATAAATTGCTTAGAGTTGAATGAGTGCATGTGTTTGAACTCAACGTAAATTGATTTTCAAACATCATATCTTCATTTTATGCATAAAAGTGAGCTATTAGTTGATTACCCTCTGTTGGCTCTGTGGTTTGCATTTGAGAAGACTTGAAGAGAAAACACAATGAATCCAGCCAGGTAGGGAGATCTTTAGGCTGAGCCTAAGTGCAAGCACCCAGCTTGTGAAGATTCCCTGGGAAGCAAACACTGATGCTACTGTTTCATGTTTTCACTTAAAAACCTCCACAATAGTTAAAAAAAAAAAAAAAAAGAATTAGAAACTTCTTCTATTGAGGTATTGAAAGCCTATCTTGACACATTTTCTCAATCTTTCCAGCCATATTACCCCTTCTTCTGCAGGAATGCTCATCCCCAGCTTTTTATCTCGCTGGAACTATAGTAGGGTTCCTTAAATCCCCAAAGGATTCCATCATGGTCTCTAGGCATGGTCAGTTCTGCCCTGTGCTTCCCCATCTCTCTACTTCAACACAACACCATGCCTCATGCAGAGTAGGCATAAAAAATTTACTCAGTTAAGGGAAAGAAAGAAGAAAGCCTGCATCTATCTGCTCAGCAGAGATCTTTTTTAAAAAATGAAATGTTTTAGATTTACCATTTCACGGTAGACAAGTTTTGCACTAATAAAGATTTCATGGAACCTTTCAACAGCCTTGTTTCTCCCTGGCTTCAAAACTTCATAACACTTAGTAATTAGGATTTTCGTTCTAGCCACAAAAAAGGTCACCCAGACTTCTTTTTTGTAACAAAATAGTTTAACAGTTTTGTAGAACAAAGTAAAGGAAAAAAAACTGATACTGAAACTCTGTACACTAAAATAAAAAGGCAAAGAGACTATGTTGTTATTTTAAAATATCGGTGTTAAGTTGTGAGGCCCTGCAGGCTGCTTTGAGTGACAGCGTAGGGCAGTGTGTCAGAGCTGCCAGGACCTCATCTCCTGAAATCTGTCACTAAGGCCTAATAGCTGGGTAGAGACTTGAAAGCCACCATTGGATTACTTTTCTAACATTTTGTTGTCACGAATATGTGTGTCTAATGAACATTATCTGAAAGCAGGACATATCAACAATGGTTTTCCTCATAACTAAGATTTTAACCTTACTTCTGAAAAGGTTTTTAAATATTTGTATATGTGTATCATACTTATATATGTGTACACAGAGTATAATTACGTATATTTATACTTGTAAGTATATACACATCAATACAGTATACCCATATATCTGTGAGATGCATAGAAACTTATTTACAGATGTTGAGGGACAGTATAAGAATCCTCCTATCTCAGGACCTCTGAGTTTGCAATTCCCTGTGTCTGAAATGCTGCCCCCACCCTACTCCAGATAGCTGCATGATCTTTCTCCCATCTTCTCCTGTGTGGTCACCCTTCACAGCCTTTTTAGTAACTCATAGTATGTATTTGATTATTTGTATTGTGCACTCCTCAGTATGACATAATTGTGAGCAAGCCCCTTGTTTTATTCACTTTACATCCCTAGTGCTTATCCCACCTCATACATCATAGGAGTTCAATAAATATTTGCAAAATGAATGAAAGAATGAATAACTTCAAGGTCATTTGCTCCACCCTTTGCCATATACTTTTTGCATCCTTGCCTGTAAGAACCTGCATTCGTGAGTTAATTGAAGGGCACTTATAAAACAATATGGGAACAAACTGAATATATAAGAGATTAAAATGAAATAAATAAAGGATGGACCAAGTTGAGCTGAGAAGAGGAGGAGGAGAATTTCAGAGACTAATTATGGGAGTATATCATGAACCAACAATCATGAGGCTCAATCATCATACATATTTTATCTAATTTAGAGCTCATCACAACATGGGTTGAGTGGGATGGGTATCATGATTATTCCCATTTATCACATATAGAAACTGAGTCTCCAAGACTTTAAATGAGAAGCCTCAAGTTCATATGCACACCGGATTCCAGCTTTAATATCACATCTCTGGAACCTGGAGCCTATAGTACATGTTAGGAAAACTCATCTTCAATTTTGCAGCAATACTCGGAAGTTTAAAAAATAAAATTAAAAAATTCTATCTTCTCTATGTCAATATAAGTCTCCTTCCCACTTTGCTGTCCACCTCCAAGAAGTTCTTTCTTTAAGTACAAACGTATTTTAGAAGTCTTCCCTCACCACCTCTTCCTCAGACACTGCAACTGAATTGACTTGAATCCAATCTTTCAAATTTAGGAGATTCACTATGCAGTTGCCCGTTTCCACCACAAGAGGTCACTTACAGGCCAGCGAGGGCAAACCTTCCGAGGGGTTTATGCGAAGTTGTAAAAGAACTCAGGGATTAAAATTTATAGACCACATCATGACTCCTGACAGGGTGTGAAGTGATGACTCATTGGATCAAGGTGGCAGGAAGCGAAAGATCTATGGGTTTGGGGACAACCTTGGATCAAAGGCAGATGAAAGGCAAGAAGACAAAAAGTGCAGAGGCCTCTGCTGGCTCCATTATTGCCCGTAGAACGAATTACTTTCTTGCCCAGGCACTGCGCTAAGTATTTGGAGAAGGACGGGCAGGGCGCGTCCCCTCCCCTGCCTGCCCCGCAGCTAGCGGGGTGATTGACAGCCCGGTTCCACTAATGCTCTGTGCTGTGCTTCAAAGATGAGGTTGCAAACTCAGAGTCCGCAGCGGGCTGCAGCTGGATTTGGTCGGTGTTGGCTCACGAGCTGTTCTGTAACTGTTATATATTTTGTTTCCAATCTGGCTGGCTTCACTCGTTGACAGTCCCTGCCCAGCCCCAGGGACTTTTTGCGTTTTCCCCATCATTTTCTGCGGGCTCTCTTTCGCCTTGCTGCCCCTTTTACTTTTCTCTTCCTCTGAGAGGTCTGGTCCCCAGTGCCCTGGGCATTTCAGAGCTTTGCTGTCTTGCTGCCTTAGCAGCTGCGTCTGTAACAAAGACAATGTCAGCCCCTCTCCGCCAGATGAGATCTGAAGTCAAATGACCTTGTTTGCCTCAGAGAGAAGAACCAAAGGGCATTGGGGGAGGGAAGCCAGCAGTTAGCAGGATGTTCTAACCAGGGTGTTTCTGACTTGGCTGGCACTGAGGGCACCTATGGCCAAATGTCATAGGAAGAGGCAGCTT
Organism: Aplodontia rufa; assembly: GCA_004027875.1. Classification (NCBI taxonomy): domain Eukaryota; kingdom Metazoa; phylum Chordata; class Mammalia; order Rodentia; family Aplodontiidae; genus Aplodontia; species Aplodontia rufa. The sequence continues at coordinate 38,093 of PVKS010008941.1, read as the reverse complement.
CCAGTACCACACAACCCTTTCTCTTTCAGGGTCTCATGTCTTTCCCATCTTTTGTTTTTCTTCTTCTTACCTTCTTCATAGGTCATCACTGTTGTTGCTGTGCTTATTCCCCCTGCCCCACATTAATGTCTCATTGCTTTCTGCTCCCTCTGGTGCTCCTTGCAGAAAAAGATGGTGATCCTGGGGCTTAGGTCAGCCCTTAGTTGGGACTCATTTGTCTGGTTCCGTGTTTTAACTCAAGTTCAGCTTGTAGGTCTTGGGGGATAACATGCACTGCCTAGTTCATGCCAGATTCCCACCACATGAATAAATATTTGCCTACAACTGCATTCATTTAAGTTACCTGTTTGGTTTCTATCCCATTAATTTGTCAGCTGTTCTTGTTCGAGAAAGGAGATATTTCATTGAGCAATTTGCATCAAAAGTTGACAAACATCCTGGAAGGGCTTGCAGCTTCTGTCAATCCATATGTATTGGTTTCCTCTTGCTGCTATAACAAATTGCCACAAATTTAGTGACTGAAACCAACAAAAATTTATTATCTTACAGTTCTGTAGATCAGAAACTGGTGTAGATTCCATGGAGCTAAAATCAAGGACTCTGTTCCTTTCTGGAAGCTGGGGTGGGGGGCATTTCTTTGCTCATTCACGATGTTGACAGAATTAATTTCCTGGAGGTTGTAGGACTGAAGTCCCCATATCCTGATAATTGCCTGCTGAAGGTCATTCCCAGATGCTGGGTGGCTTGGTTTTATATCCTTTTTCCACCATCTTCAAAGTCAGCAAGGGTCAAGCCCTGCTCAGGCTTCAGATCTCCCCTGTTTCTTTGGTCTTATCGTTCTGACACAGCTGGAAAAGATTCTCTACTTTTAAGGACTCCTGATTACGTTGGGCCCAACCAGATAATCCAGGATAATCTTCTCATCTCAAGATCCATCCCCTTAATCACTGCCACAAAACCCCTTCATGATGTAAGGTAACATCTGCACATGCTCTGGGGATTAGGGGTGGCCATCTCTGGGGACTGTTATTCTGCTGAGCTCAGTGGTGAGCCCAGCTCTTGAGTAGGAACCCACATAGTGGTTATACATGGGATGGTCCACTAAGTAAAGCACTTGACTGGTGATGGGAAAACTTGCCTCTCATTACAGCCCTGTGACCATGAGCCCGGCCAAGGCTGCACAGAACTTGCTTTTCTCATGCATTTTTTGGTTTTTAGGATATTGCCAGTATGTCCAATGTTAAAGTATCTTAGAAATTGAAAATTAATAAAATTGATTAATATCCTAGTCACTAATATTTTCTTTTACTGATATAATGAAAGATCTATTCAATATCCATTCTTTCCTTTTCGGTACTGAGAGAACCTAGGTTTTATTTGAGGTGTCTAGTCAAAACACAACAGTTAAAACTCTGTTTCTAAGCTTTCCTTGCAGGTGGTCAGTGTGACATATTTGTGGTTGAGGAAATAAAATAAAATAAATTGCTAGATCAGGATTCTAGGAAAACTCTCTAAACAGAGCTGGTGCTCAGCTTTTACACACTTTTCCTTGGCCCTCTCTCTGACTGCAAAGTGAACATGCGGCACGCACTTGGCTACTATCTTGAAAATTTGAGAATCAACCTCTAAGAATGACAGCCTGGAAGAATGGGAAGAGCCACTTTCTTGACATTATTTCAAAGCCCCATTATCAGCCCTGGACTTTCCACCTCTGAACTTTAACATAGCCAAATAATAATAATAATAATAATGCCCATGCAGAGACAAGTGGGGAGAGTCTGCTTTGTTCCCAAGCAGCTGAATTAATTCTTCACTGGTCTCTGTGCTCTGACAATTGATTTACACTCTAAAGGCTATTACAAAATTCAGAAGTGTCTTCTAGAAACAGGAGATAGGCTGTGCAAATTAGCTCTTTCTTAATAATAAATTTTACTCCAGCAAATGGTTTCAAGACAGAAGTAGTGATGAATGTATGTCTAACACTTTTAAATCACTATCACTTGTTCATATGCATTCTATCTCATTTTATCATCAGAATAACTAGGAAGCAGGTGAGCAAGACATTGGCATTGCCTTCATGGACAGTTCAGGAAACTGAGGCAGAATGAGCTTTGGCTGACTTCTGAAAGACCTCATATCCTTTTTTTTTTTTTAAGAGAAAAGGACAGTGAAAGAGAAAGAGAATCAATGTTTATTGAGTTTTTCACATGGCTTTCGTCACTCTGACACTTAGTTGTGTACGTGGTGCTGGGGTTTGAATCCATGTACTTGTGCATGCCAAGCAAGCGCCATAACTGCCGAGCCACTGCTCCAGCCCCCAGATCCTATCTTTTGACTTAAAGACATTTTCTCTCTCAGACTCCTGTCTTTAAGGTTAATGTTATCTTTTTAAAAGATTTTTATGGTTTACGATGTAATCAAAATGTAAATTTTCTTTTGTCTATCATGTGTATTTCACATGAAAAAGCTAGAAGATTACTTTTCTCAAGTTACCTCCTCCTGCTCTGATTAAGGAGGAGGCAGTTATACCCATAGGGAGACCTCCCAGAAATGAGGATGGTCAGGCCCTGGGAATGAAGCTGTAACCCTGGTGGCCAAGAGGCACCCTGGCCTCTCTGACACCCTCCAGCTCTCTTGGCCCTCCCTAATGAAACCATGGCAGCCTAGATAGAATCCCTGAGAAGAGCAATTTCTAGAGATACAGAATTGTGGACAGGAAAGGAAGCCTCCAAGGTGAGTCTGGCAGTTTTGGTGAGTCTGGGACTTTTGAATGAGAACAGTCTTGTAGCTGGGCATGCTGATGCACACCTGTAATCCCAGCTAACAGGAGGCCGCAGCTTGAAATGGCAATTTCAAAGCCAGCCTGGGCAATTTAGTGAAACCCTGTCCCAAAATAAAAAGTAAAAAGAACTTTCTCTACTGCTATTGTGCATGATCTAGTCAGAAATATTTAAGATTTTCTACATCTCACAGATTTACCTGAACAGCAAAATCCTGATTTTTATGATGGTGAAATAGAATCTAGGCCAAAAAGTACAAATGACACCTAAAATACAATTGACACTCTCATTTTCAGAATGTTTCTTCCACCTGAAGGACTGAAGAATCCTCTGTCTAAATTGTGAACTTTTAAAAGTAAATTCATCTTGTATAATTTCAAAGTTCGTAATACTTTAGAAAGCAGGAAGAATGAAAAAAGAGTGTTCCCATTAGCCAAAGCAGAGGTGGCTCTTAAAATGCCTCTTTTTTCTTTTCTTTTTAATTGCTGCATTACAGTTTACATAATGAAAGGATTTGCTGCTAAACATTCGTACCTACACACACTATATCCATATATCCCATAACCCTCACCTTTTCCCCTCTGCATGTCTCTTTGCTCCACTGATACCCCCAATTATTTAAATATATATAATTTTTTTTTTTACTTTTCATGCTCTATATGTCTGCATATGAAGTATTCAGTATCTTACAGGTGCTAAAACCACACACAGTGTTAATACCACCCCTTTTTTTGTCCCCATCCTCCCACTTCCCTCTTCCCCACTCCTGCCTCTTTTTTCTTTGAAATGGAGATTTCCACCTGAATCTTCCATAATGTTCAAAAGTCCAAATATTGAATATCATTCACTGGTAAATTAATTGACTTTCACACCCTACTTTCAAAGTTTCTTGCTTTTAGCATCTACAATCATTTCAGAACTGAGCCAAAAATGTTCCACTTGGGAAGTAGTAAAATCATTATGAATGCCAAGTATGGGGAAGACTTCTTCCTTGTGTGCTGTGATGATTTAGATATGAGGTGTCCCCAAAAGCTCCTGTGTGAATGCAGGAATATGCCGATGTGAAATGATTAGATTATTGGAGCTACAGCCTAATTGGTCTGTCCTAGTTTGAATGGACTGACTGGGTGTTACCAGTAGGCAGGTGGGGCATGACCAGAGGAGGTGGGTCACTGGGGGTGTGCTCTGGAAGGGCCCATCTTCCCTGAACCCCCTTCCCCATTCATTCTTTCTGCTTCCTGGTTGCCATGAATGGAACAGGGCTCCTTCACCAGCCCCTCCACCATGATGTTCTGCCTCATCTTGGGCCAGAGCAATAGACTCACTCAATTGATCACGAACTAAATCCCTGAAACCATGAGCCTAAATAAACATTCCCTTCTCTAAAGTTCTTGCCAAGTATTTTGTTCATAGCAATGAAAATCTGACACGTACATTATAAAAGTCACCTTGAGGGTTACAAATTATAACACAGACTTAGCCTCTGCCACAGATGTATTTAGAATCTACAGAGAGAGACAAACTAAACATGTGATAAATAATAAGAACAAAAATATGGAGTAATTATGACCATTTGCATGCATAGTCTGTGAATTAACGGATATCTCCCCACCAAAAAAAAGATGCCACATTTTTTATTTTTATGGACTAGAATTATATTGTAAGTGATAGAAACAAGTTCAAGATAGCTTAAGGAGGGAAGAAGGTGGGGAGAAGTTACATTTAAAGAATTTGTGTCTCATGAGTCTCAAGGGCCAATGGTGCAACCCCACTACAGGAGGGACTGGAAAGCTATCAAAAAGTCAGGTTTTAGGCTTGGGATTTTGATTTTTTTTTTTTTTTTTTGCCCCAGGCTCTCTCCTCTGCCTTCTGTCTATTTCAATTTCTCTGTGCCAGTTAGTACATCCACCAGGCCACCAGGACAAAAACATAGCTTCTGTGGGTTCTGTTCCTCTGTTCCTGAAACTAGCCCTGATGAGAAGTGAAATCTATTAGTCTCACTTCTAAATTTCTACAGAAAGAACTAGGACTTCTCATAGGCCAGGGACCCACAACCATTCAGTTGGCTAAGACCAGTGGAATAAACAGGGCTAACACAGGTCAGAGAAAGTGGAAAGCATTTCTAGAGAAGGTAGAATTGTGATAAGCTGCACAGAACCCCCCCACCATTGTCTTCTAATCTGACTGAAGGGCATGTCATTGAACTCTAGCCTTTGGGCAGAGAATCACAGGTGGGAAGATGAAAACTCATATTTTTTGAGGAAGTACTTCTTTGAAAGCGTCTGCACAGATAACCTACAATCTCTGTCAATTGAATATATGGTATAGCCTGAGCAGGGGTGTGCAGATATTCTCCAGATATGTGTAGATGCTCTTAAAATTCATGAAATTTCAATTTCTTGCAGTGTGTTACTAAGTGAATTACGTATTTGGTCGTGGTGTGCCTTTTTCAATAGCTGGGCACTGATGGTAGAGTGATGCCTGTGTGGGAGCTCCTCTTACACAAAATAATCAAGCACCCCATGCGGAAGGTTAGGCGTGGACTGAGCCAGAGGCTCTGTTGGCAGAGGTGTGCTCATCAGGAAGCTTTGCACATGGATTTTGTTTTATCAGTCTTCCTGTGTTATCATGAACTTGTCCAAAGACACCTTACTTACTCTGTGGAAGTATGTTATATGCATATATAATAAATTGATAGAATGCCCATTCTGAATGAGAGAGAGTATTTAACTGTCTTTGTATTCCTTTCAGCCACATTCAGTAACAGGAAGTCAACCAACCGGAGGTTGATAGGCGAAGGTCCTTTTGCAATGTGCCATAAGGAATATTTAAACATGACTTATAATTCGCATGGTGATTGCTGAAATGTGAGCAGATGCTTTCAAAATGTTTTTAAAATATCTGTTAAAGTTACCTTAAATACTGAAAGTACTGTTAACACTATTTTATGAACTGTTTTCATAGATTTTGCAAAAGGAAAGTTCCATTTCGGCCTTAAAATAAGAATGATACAAGTGTAATAGCAGTAGAAGCTAGCATCACTATGAAGTTTCTTGATGCAAGGAGTTGGCACTTTATAAACCTCTTTTAAAATTTTATTCTTGCAACAAACATAGATACTGTATCTGTGCTTTTTTCCCACATTTTTATTGGTGCATTATAGTTGCACATATCAATGGGATTTGTGCTACATATTTGTGCATGCACACAATATAAAGATATATCTTTGCCAGTATTCCTTCCCAGCACTTCCCCTTTCCCTATCTCTTACCCGTTGGTCCCTATCCTCTACTAATCACCCATTGATTTTTAGGAGATCCACCCCCACCTTTGTTTTCCTTATCTATGCCTGTTTTGTCTGAAAGGAAATTGAGTTTGTGAGGCCTATGGTAAATTATTTGGATCCAAATTAATGTGTGATGGTTTAGATATGGGATTTCCCTTAATATCTCATGCATGAGACAATGCAAGAAAGTTCAGAGGTGAAAAGACCAAGGTTATGAGAGTTTTAACCTCTTCAGTGCACGGATCCCCTAATAGGGATTAACTGGGTGGTAACAGTCGGTAGGTAGGGGTAGGTAGGGTACGGCTGGAAGAGCTGGGTCCCTGGGGGTTGCCTTTCGGGCTTATAGTTTGTCTTTGTTGAGTAGAGCAGTCTCTCTGCTTCTTGGTGCCTTGTCCTAAGCCAGTTTTCTCCGCTACACCTTTCTCCCATGATCTGCTGCCTCACCACTCCGGGCCCAGAGCAAAGGTCTCAGCCATCTGTGGACTGAGACCTCTGAAACTGTGAGCCTCAAAATAAGCTTTTCCTCCTCTAATTGTTCTTGTCAGGTCTTTTGGTCACAGTAGCGCGCACGCACACACACGCACACACACACACACACACACAAAACCCTGACGAAACAATATGCTTTCACTGTTAGTAAAAAATACCCCCTTGAATGGAAGCAGTGGTGACAGAGAGATCCAATTCGTTCATTAGGTTAATCAGGAAAGAGTCGGACATTGTTAAGATCATATGCTGGAACAAATCATGGTTAAAGTACAAATCCCATTCCTACCTTGTACCTGCTTTGTGTCTTGGGAAAATTACCCCACCTATTTATTCCTTGATTTCCACTTGTTTAAGTTGAAGATGGATAATCACTACTTCAAAGAGTTGTTTTAAGGATTAAATAATATTAAGTGCACAGAATAATCTTTGGAACATAGGAAATGATCTTCCCAACCTGGAGTCCAAGCACTTGACATTTAGCACAGCTGGGGGGCTGCTTAAATACAATGGGTCACCTCAGTGGGCCGGGCTAAAAAGGCACAGATTGAGATTTTGTCAACCCCGTAAGTCTCATATTCTAATAGTTTCTGGACTTCTTTGCTGTGTTCATGAGAAGGAACCAACAGAGCATCAGAGGTGGAGATGCAGGCTGTGCAGGATGAGGCAGGGGTGGGTGGATCACTGCACAGAGGGGAAGTCAATAGCCTGCAGTCCCCAGCCCTGGCTCCGGCAACCATCAGGAGTTTCCTCTAATTAGTGGCCACCACCCCTTCTAGTACTGCCATGATCCACTTTAAATCCATTGAGTGCTGTTGTTAGAAACTAAGGAACCCTAACTAATTGGACAATAAAAGAAGATTTAGATCTTAAGAGGGTGGCTCACCCATTGGAGTTCGAAGTGATTTTGATTGCATTCCGGTCTGCAGCTGACTGGCTGAGGCCTGCAGAAGCCTCTTAACCTTGTTGCACTGATTTCTTTAGCAAGGAAAATGAGAGACTGGTTCATTCCCCCTCTCCCTCCTCTCCAGTAGTCCTCAGATTAATTGCTATTTGCAATTCATTTTGATTTGGTTCAAAGAAATACAACTACACACTACAGAATTACTAAGGTGAAATACTGAATTCCTGTAATTCAAGAGAAATTATGTGTCTTTGCTACAGTGACCATTTAATGTTTCACCCAAATTTGGACAATTTTGAGAATAAAAGGAGGCACTGAACGCAACTAAAATTTCGAAATTTTTCTTGAAACATGGTTTGGCAGTTTCTTACTGAAATTAAAAATACTCCTACCATATTAATGATCCAACAGTCAGTCTCCTCCGTATTTATCCAAAAGAGTTAAAACACTGGTGTCCACATAAAACTGCCACATGTATGCTTGTTGCAGCTGTATTCATAGTTGCCAAAACTTGGAAACAACCAAGATAGGTGAGTGGCTAAATAAACTGTTGTGCAATATTATTTAGCACGAAAAAGAACCGGAAATAGTCAAACTTATGGAAGTAGAGAGTAGATTGGTGGTTGTGGGGGTAGGGGTGGGGAACAGGAAGTCACTATTCAACAGATATGAAGTTTCTATGTATGAGTAATTTCCAGAGATGTGCTATACAACATTTTACCTGTAGTCAACAAAACTGTATTATACTGTTTAAATTGTTAGGAAGCTTTATCTCATGTAAGTGTTCTTACTACAATAGGAAAAAGAAAAACATGAGCACTTGTTAAACACCACACAGTGTTCCAGATACTGGGGACACAGTTGAAAAAGAGGAAGGAAGTAAACAATAAACAAAATATGCATTACTGCGTGTGCCATGTGTTATGAAGAAACATAAAGTCGATGATAGTGATGGACATGGCCATTTTAGATATTCAGGGAGTTTCCCCTTACAAGGTGACGTTTGGGCAGTAACATGACAGTGACTTATCTGGGAGAAGATCTGTCTAGGCTGGGAAATGGAGAGTGAAAAGAAGGTACTGGCATTTCATGGAATTGCAAGAAGGTCCATGAGGCTGAAGAGACAAAGGCTAGGGGACAGTAGAAGTTGAGGGCTAACGTCCAAGGCAGAGTGAGATGAGGAATCATCAGAGGAGACACAGGAGCTAACAAACTATGGCAAGATTGTGAAAACCCAGAAGACCAATTAAGAAGCTGTGCAGCTGGGTGCCTCTAATCCCAGCAGTTCAAGAGGCTGAGGCAGGAGGCACACAAGTTCAAAGCCAGCCTCAGCAACTTAGTGAGGCTCTGTCTCAAAAAACAAAAAACCAAAAACCAGGGGGTGTGGATGTGGCTCAGTGGTAAAGTGTCCCAGGGTTCAAACCCAAGTACCAATAAATAAATAAATAAATAAATAAATAGCAAGCAGCAGCAGTGGAAAATGGTCCAGGAAAGAGATGGGGTAGTTGCTTCTTGATCCATTTTGAAGGTAGAAGTGAGGGCAGTTCCTAGAAGATTTGCTATAAGGTATGAGAGAGTGTGTTTGAGATGATACCAAGGTTTATTCTGAGCAGCTAGAAGGGTGACAGGGAAGATGGTAGAAGGATCAGGGTTAGAAAGAGAAAGCAGAAGTGTGCTTTACACGTGGTAATTTGAGGCACTTGCCAGATACCCATGGTGAGATGTTAGGCAGAGTGTAGGGGTTTAGTGGTCTGGGCTGACAATGGAAACCCCAGAACTGTCATTGTACAGGGGCCCTCGAGGCAGGAGCCTGCATGAGATCACATGGCGGACGGGGTAATTGGTGAAAGGAAAGGTCCAAGGACCACGCCTGGGTCCTCCAACGGAGAAAGGTCTTGCAGAGAAAACGGAAGAATGCAGAGAAAGGGAAGAAGCAGCTAGGGAGGAGAACCAGAAGAAACCAGTGTGGAAGCAAGGAGAGAACCCTGCGTAGAGAGGGCGTGAGCTGCATCCGGTGCTGCCCACCAATCAAGCATGATGAATGCTGGAGTTTGCGTATGGTGGCTCCAGCAAAAGCTGATTGGGTGGAGCGCTAGGCAGATGGCCCATTTGGAGGGGGCTTAAGACTGAATAGAAAGGAAAGGGGAGGCAAGAGAGTCCCAAAGGGTTAATGCCTTGCATAACAACACCTTGTAGGTGGCAGAGTTAGGATTCTAACTCAAACATTCCTATTCCAAATTCTGGGCAGTTTAGAGTCCTGGACCAGAGGTCAGGAGAGCTTTGACCCTTACTGGATTTGGGACCTTGTGTAACTCAACATTCAGCAACTTCTTTGAGGTCCCAGTATGTGCCAGGCCACAGATGAATAACAAAGACCCCTGACCCAGACTAGGGAGTGTGCAGGCAAGGTGGGGATGGCTCCTAGAGAGAGGCGGGACAGCCATGGGGTTCTCATTCTCCTCACCTCCTAAATGAAGTTTGAACTAGGAAAGCTCCGAGGGCCTTTCTTATCCTTAAATTTCATGGATTTGGGAAATAAGAAAATCCTTTCACCTCAGGATGAAGGAGGAAGAATCAGCCCAAACGCCTCCACGCTCCTGGGCGTATGGTCAGGGTATTTTAAAGATGTCAGTGCTTAATTAGAATTTTTAATTGGGAGAAATGTGTGCAGGCACTTTAGGTGCAATTAGTGCAGTAGATTAAAATCATTGTGAAGTGACCTCATTCACTTCCCAAACTATTTAAATTGATTTTATAATTTTCTACCCATGTAAGTGGCCAGATGACATATAGATAACTGGAGAACTACTAGTAGATTTTAATGAGGTTATTGTTGCCAACAAAGGGGAAAAGGTCAGAACTATTCTAGCATGTCCTTTTATTGCATTAATTGAGAAAAAAAGGCTCTAGCCTTTTTCAATGAATATTCAGAATATTTTCAACAAACCTGAAGTGCTCAAGATCCTGATATGTTTCATCTCAACCAAGCAGTCCTCATCTTTGCTGATTAGTGTTACTAAATAAAACTTTTTCTCTCGGGAAAGAGAGAGAAAAAAGTCAGCCAGAAGACAAATGATACCCTGGGAGAAAATATTTGCAATAGTGTGATAGATAAAAATTTAATATCCCTATTATTAAAAAGCCTCCTACACGTGCATAAGGAAAAGAAAACTCAATAGAAAATCAGGCAGTTCGCAGAAAGGGAAATTCAATGGCCAATAAGCCTATGAAAAAGAGGCTATCTTATTAGTTGTCAGGGAAACTAAAGTTAAAAATCCCCTACAGAGACCTGGAGCAGTGGTTCGGAGGTTACAGTGCTTGCCCGGCATGTGCGGGTACACAGGTTCAAACCCCAGCACCACATACACAACTAAGTGTCAGAGCAATGAAAGCTATGTGGAAAAACTCAATAAAAATCGATTCTGTATCTCTCTCTCGCTGTCCTCTCAAAAAAAAAAAAAATCCCATACCAGATTGGCCAAAATTAAATCTGCTGATAACATCTGTTGAGGGAACCCCATTTCCCTGCATCATGATTCATTGTGAAATAGCTCTCCTGGCATCTCTCCCTGGCCCTCATTCCCTTCTCTCCAGAAGATGATTGTTTGATTGTTGGTGAATTTGGAGAAGGAAGCTGAGTGTTGGGTAAGTGCCATCTGGGTCCTCTTTTCCACCAAGGATGCAGCCAGGATGTGTCTCTGCATGCTAATAACCCTACAGGAGGCTTCCCCAAGCAGGCTGTGCACAGCAATGGACACCTGTTTTTGACAGATGTCCTAGTGATGAGGTGGGGTCCCCTAATGCAGAGGTAAAGGGTCAGTAAGGCAATTCGACTGCACACCATCCAATCCAATATTTCAGATGATATTGAATCCCCATTTGTGTGACTCCTATATTTTTCTTGGTTGGTTCAAAAGTTGGGAAAGGAAGAACAGAATATTTCTCCCCACCCAGCGGGGGTAAAAGTAAAGAAGAATACATACATGGCTACATGCTAGGAACTCCCTTCTCAAGCAGGGATCTCGGGTCAGCAAGAGGATCATCTGGGGACATTGAAGAAATAGAGACTTGCAGGCCTCACCCTAGACCCACCCACTAGAGTCTTAATTTACCCCCAAGTGATTCATATGTACGTGAACTAGCTAAGGCACAGTGGCATTATGACTTCCTGGTGTAAGAAAAAAAATTATTAACTTAGAATTGTAAGCAGAATGATCACTTGGGTTTAAGGGCCTAATTAAAGCAGTTTAATGTATGCAAGGATATTTCCAAAAAAGTCTTTGAGGATGTACTCCAGAAAAGGAAGAAAATGAAAAAGAAATAGTGAAAGGATCCAGGAAGCAGTGTACCAAGAGACCATTAAAGGGACATTCTCACTGATAGTTGTGAATTAGATTAGGGAACATGGTCCACACTGGAGAAAGAGGACTTTGGGCTACTTTATCTAGTAGACCAAAAAGAGGTCTGCTAGTTAAAGAGGGATGTATTTCTCACTTAACTTGATTGATACAATGGAAAACTTGAAATCATAATAAAAGCATGCTTCTTTTTTTTTTTTTTAAGAAAGAGAGAGAAACAGAGAATCAATTTTATTTAGTTTTTCATGTAGCTTTTGTCACTCTGACACTTCGTCGTGTACCTGGTGCTAGGGTTCAAACCCATGTCCTCACACATGCCAGGCAAGTGCCTTAACTGCTGAGCCACCACTCCAGCTCCAAAAGAATGTGTCTTTTTTGTTCAATTAGATGAAAGAAAACCCAAAGGCTTGTAAATACAAAATTTGAAAGTTGGTCATGCCTGAATCTCAAATAATCTAAAGTAAGGCATATTTTAAAGCAATTGATGAAATGTTAGGGGAAAACATTTTATTTGAGCTTAATACTGGGAAGTTCTCCTTTGAATGACCCAGGAGACATGATATTGATTTATGGGAACCTAAATACAGTCACAACAGTCTCCTGGGCACACAGGTGACCATTGCTTATATACCGATAATAAAGTAATGCCTCTTTGTTGGTTTCAGCATTTCAAGTCAGCCTATAGACAAAGTATACAAGAGTCAATCGTAGTTACATGTCATAAAATAAATGTTATATTGACAAAACAAAACATAAAATTATGATTGGCAGCAGGTGGGAGGTAGAAGAGTAAAGATAAAGTGAAAAAATAGGATGTATCATTTACAGTAAAAAAGTCAAGGTACTAATTATAAAATATTTAAAATTATGGAAGTAAAATAAAAATATAGTTACTAAACATTGGGAGGCAGAAGGAAAAGGCAAGATTAAAATAATTTTCATCTTCATAGCAGGAAGTCAGTATACATTGCTTAAATTAAGTCAATAAATTGCAGTATATTGTGTAAAGTTACGGAGGGAACTAATCCCTAGAAGAACCCTCTGCCAGAAAAATCAGTGAAATATGGATTTTTTTTCATAATATGCATGTTTCCTTTTTAAAGCTGAGAGTTTATGACTTGTTTCCAGGCCCCACTGAAATGTCCCTATGCATTGATTTATTAGGTTAACATAAACTTCTAAATTTTTATTGGTGTAACACATTATAAGTTAATTTCCTAACAGTACCAAGTCCTCTCAAGTCAGTAGACAGTTTTTCTCCACATGGTTGGTTCAGGGATCCAGGCCACATCCTCCGTGATTCTAAAACCTCTCAGGTTTCTGAATCTTCTGCATTAAATAGCAGATAGGGAAAGAGAGTGTAGAAAAGGCAATCTTACTGCTGTAAACGACCTGACCTAGCAATGCCATCCTCACTTCCGCTTCTGTTTCTTTGAGGAGAACTACTCATGGCCCTGTCTCGCTGTAAGGAGAGCTTGTAACCTAGCTTCTGGTAACAGTTCTACATTATGGAGTGCCTTAGTTGGTTTTCTGCTGCTGTAACAGAATGTCTGAGACTGAGTAATTTATAAAGAATGAGATTTATTTCTTTTGGTTCTCAAGACTGAGAAGTCCAAAAGCGTGGTGCTGGCATCCGGTGAGGGTCCTTCTGCTGACTAATAACATGGCAGAGGGCACTGCACCGAGAGGAGCTGTGTAAAGCAAGACACGGAGAAAAATCAGGTCAACTCATCCTTTCGTCAGGCTCCCATTCCCAAGATAACCAACCTCCTCCTCTACTAGCAGCCTTAGTCCATTCATGTGGGCTGTGCCTTCATGACCTAGTTACCTCTTAAGTTTTCACCTCTTGATACTGTCACAGTGGCAGTTACATTCAACATGAGTTTTGGAGGGGACATTCAAACCATAGCATGGAGGGTGAGCTCAAATTCTGGTAGATAACAAACTATTACTGCCACACTGTTTCCAAAGAGCCATGTACAAATGGCATGTAGCCCTAGGGCTCTCCCCACCAAGAGCATGTGTTTGCTGGGTGCAGGGAAGTGAAGTTTCTCTAGTAGGGAGGATGACAGGTCAATCAGTTGGGCTGCTTACATGTTTCTAATTCCTTTCCTTTGATATCATTTAACTAAACATCATATTGTAATTACTTTCTTTCATTTAGTAGATGTGCTTCCTACAATTGGATGTCTTGTACTCTTTGTAATGAACGCAGTAGCAGCATGGTAGAAGGATGGAAGCAGGGGTGGAAAGAGACAGGCAACAAGCTCTCTCGGGCCAGCTTCATTAAAGCAGGTGTTAGTGTGGACAAACCATGTCACCTTGCCACACCCTGGTTTCCTTCTCTGTAAAATAAGGACTTGATAGACTTTGTCAACCCTTTCAGTTCTAAATTTCTGTTACTTTATAATTCTATGCATCAGTTGAACTGATAATACCAAGTTTCTAGAAGGTAGACTTGAATGATTGCAGTCTGGATTAGACTTTCCCACAGAAGAACTGCAGCTCTTCAAGACCTTCTTACCATTCCCTCCCCTGCAACCACCTTTGAACAGTGAGGATTAAAGAGTAAGGGCAGGTAAGGACCAGTGTGGCAGCAAGAAACCTCACACGTGGTAAGGATTTCCATCAAGAACACAACAGAGCGCTTTGGCAGGGATTCTCTCTCCAGCCCTGCCTCAGAGCCCTTGCTCCACAAGATGGAGAGACACATTTTCCTAATCACTCTGCAGTTTTTAAAGTAATCTCCAATAGGCAAGTATTTTCATTAAGTATTTAGGGTTTTTCCCCCCAGTGGGCTCATTTCAACATCAAAAGGTACAAAATGGCCTTTGGTGCAAGGCCTCCATCCCACCCGCCCCAGGCCCCCACCTCCCAGTCCTCACTCCTTCCCTTGCACCCCACGAAAGAAATAGCCACTGGTGTTAGCTTCTTGTCATTTCAGAGATTTTTATACATGTCTACTCTTTTCTCTAATCTTTTACTCTATGTGTATGGGCAAAACAGAAATCCTCCCAATTCATGGTTTCACTTCCAGTTATCACAGTCAGACAACAGTACAGGACAAAGTACAGTGCCGTAAGGTATTGTGTGTGTGCATGCCTGGTGTGCGTGAGACCACATTCACACTCTTCATTACGGTTAATTGTTAGTTGTTCTAATCTCATACTATGCCTAAGTTATAAATTAAGCTTCGTAATAGGGATGTATGTATAGGAGGAAACATATACAGGGTTCAGTACCATCCACAGTTTCAAGCATCCACTGGGGTCTTGAAAGTTATCCCCCAAGGATAAGGGGGACTACTATATTCATTACACAGTATTCTGACCTTACTTGAACTTAATGGATCCAGAGTTCCTTCTGTCTGTTGTAAAGAACAAACACCCTCTTGCTGTTTTGAAGAATTCTATCCCATGGACACCCGATAAGATATTTATCAATTTCCTAATGATGGACATTTTGTTTCTGGTCTTTTGTGAAATCAAATTCAAATAGCCTTGTACTTTAGTCACTGTACATATTAAAAAGTATGTATAGAAATTCCTCTGGATGGTAATTTTTGATGGATGCATTCAAATTACTGCTGTTCATTGGCCATTTTATAGATGAGGAGAGGCTGTAAGAATGCGTGGTTGCAAATCAATGGCTGGCGGCGCTGAGGCATGGTTTTCCTGAGTGGACATGGTTGAGCAAGAGTGCCAGAGAGTGGAAGAGGCTTTGGATGGAAGTTCAAACAGAACACTTCAACCGCTCGCCGAAGCACGAGCTAAAGTAATGAGGCTTGGTTGCGGAGCGCTGGGAAGTCACGGTGACAGATGTGAACTGAGTGCTACCCACTGGATGATCAGGCACTCTGTGAGCCAGAAGCCGGAGTGTGGGGACAGAGTTGGCAGGAGGTCCAGAAAGAGCAGTCACACACACATATCACCAGATGGGCTTTAAGCCAGGCAGTGGGAAAGTGGCCCCCTGTGCTAGTCAGGTCCCTGCAACCCACACCCGCACCCACTGCATCTTAGGATTGGGACAGTTAAACTACAATGTTGGAGTTACGACCAACTCAAGTGGTGCTTAAGCTTCCATGTAGTTCGTTTTTGTGTGCATACTATAATTTTGTAGAGTAACTTTGGGTTCACAAAATTTAATGGAAAGTGTAGCAAGTTCCCATATACCCCCACCACACTCACACCCCCCATCATCATCCCATACATGAGAGGTGCATTTATTATAATTGCTGAATCTATTGAGACATCATTTTCACCTGAAGTCCGTAGTTGACATTAGGGCCAGTCTTGATGGATTGAAAAGTATACATATATTTTTTCTTGTTCTTGGTGCTACATTAACTCATGTAATCCTCACAATAAGCCCTTGAGGTAAGTGTCATCATTAAACCACTGGAAGAAGAGGAAACTGAAGGACAGCGAGGTTAAGTGAATGGACCAAGGTCCCACAGCTGCTGAGTGCTGGAACTAAAACTTGACTTGGACAGACTGGCTCTGTGTGTGTTCTTTTGCTTTTGTTTTTTTAGTACCAAGAATTAAACCCAGAGGCACTTACCCACTGAGCAACATCCCCAGCCCTTTTTATATTTTATTTTGAGACAGGATCTCGCTAAGTTGCTTAGGGCCTCATTGAGTTGCTGAGACTGATCTAGAACTTGTGATCCTCCTGTCTCAGCCTCTCAAGTCGCTGGGATTACCAACTGTGCCACTGCGCTCAGCTTCAGTGTGTGTTCTTAGCTACTTCACTACCCTGCTTCTGAGTCCATTCCCCGTTCCCTGTTTTTTGCCCCTCCCCAGCCATCCTCTAGGTAAGGCAGAAAGCTTCTGTTCTCACAGGCCCTGGCTGCCCCTGCCCCTTGCTGCCTGTTTAAGGAAACTGTGGGACGCTTTGCCTGTTGTTTCCTGCTTGGTTGCTGAAGGACAGGATCTATGGGTTAGCCATGGTCATGCCCCCAAGTCTTATATGTGAGGAGCACAGAAAGGGAAAGAGAGGGCAAGGCTGGGGGTGACGAGAAAGGGAAAGGGGAGCAAATGCAGGGAGTAGATTTGCAGGTCCAAAGGCCTAAGATTAGAAGACAGCTGTACAGACTGAAGGAGGAAGAATTCAGAGACCGACTGCCAGGGAGACTGAGGACCAGCACCTATGCTGCCTGGTCCTGGGTGATGGTGACCATAAGTCTATACACACTTATTATTCATAACTTCTGAATAGTTAGGAGGGACAGCTCTTGTCATTGAAGGGTCTTTTATTTGCTGAACAGAGTGATGGAAGAAGGTGACAACATACACTTTCAGAAGCACTTGAATGTAGCTAAATTACTTTGTAAAAGAAAAAATATTTTGGGGGGGTGTCCAGAAGGAAGATCTGGAACTGCACCATCCAAGACAGTAAGTAACCACTAGTCACACGTGGCCATCAAACACTTAAAATGTGGCTCCCTTTGATTGTGATGTACTCTAAGTGTAAGACACACATTGGATTTTGAATATTTAGTAGGAAAAAAGAATATAGACTTTCTTGGTAGTATTTTTTATATTGATCTTGTGTTAAAAGGATAATACTTTGGTGAGATCCTTTAGAAATTCACATCTCCCCTTGAGGTGATGGAAAGGCTGTGACTTAGAATACCACATTTTGATGTCACCATCTTCCTTTATTTGGGCCCTGAATGAAATTAGTAAGTAGAAAAGGAAGTGTCACTGGAGACACGCTGCCTCTTCACATTGTAACCAACAAGGCCGATGAACTATTATAGGTTTCCGGATCATCCACGAATCATTTTGAAGGGAAACTAATTTTTACCTTTGCCCACATTGGGTTTCTTTGCTGTTAACTTTTTGATAACATGGTGAACTGAAAGAGTTAACTGCTCTGGGAGGATCTGAAATCAGTAAGGGATTTCTGGCTCATCAAATTCAAATTCAAATCATCTCTATTCTTGCTATCTGGTAGTTGTTTAACGGATTTTGTTCTTTGGGAGTTGTGAAATTGGGCTATCAGGGAGCAAACCTTCCTGGATACAGGTATGTTTGTGGGGTTTTTTGCTTTGTTTTGTTTTCTTTTTAATGACTGAAGGTAGCCTTGCATAAGCAGATTTGAGGCATAACTGAAAAAAGTGTTTCAGGATAATGTTCAGCATGCCCTATGCTGCTTTTCTGACCCATGAATAAAAAGAAGCTCGAAAACAGGAAATTACTTTGAAGTTTTGTAACAAGCAACATGGTGTACATGTGGGGAAAGAAATGCACAGAAAATGAGGGAATTGAGAGAAGCCAGTTAACTGACTTTCTAATAAGCCAAATAATTTGTAAAACTAACAATAGTAGGAAACTGAGGTGCTGTGGTCTCAAAGGAAAGACTGCATTTTAATGAATTACTGTTCAATTCATCCTTAGCCTGAGATTTCCCTGTCTCCTCCTCTTGCAGAATGAATTAATGAGCCTCTGAAACTAACATAGCTGAACTGATTTTAGAGACTTAACTAGCCTTGAACCTATGGTGCTGGGTGTGTGGCTGTCTGTGTGATAGGAGTATCAGGGAAATGGAGCAGATTGATTGTAAATGGTGATGTGATATCCCTGAACTGAATGTAATGTAGCAACAGAGATAATAAAGCCACGGGGGGTAGAAAAGAAGACATTTAAAGGCATAAAAAAGCAATTGTAACAGGAAAAAGAATATCAAGTTTCTGTAACCCTCAGTAAATTATGGATTATGTATATACATTTGATTTTATACCAGGGGCATTTCACGAATTTCAGATAGAGTTTTAATCGGCTTTGATTTCCAGAGAATATCCCTTGAGTTTTCTATAAAATTTGCAAGATTTCCCCTCTGACTTTCTGTGATTGCCTTGAGCTTATTTCGTGTATCTTATTGGAATCAGAATGATAAATGAAGGATTTGATCTTTAAAGTGCTAGACAAAGAGCTCGACAATAAGAAAATCTACATAAATTTAGAAATTTCTCTTTAATCAAAAGCCCCGTTATGATCAGAGATTTGCGGTTAACACCGCTAAATTAATCCAAGTGGATGAATTAATTTTCCTACATGGTTAGTGTTGGCCATAGCCTTCAAGGAGGGATAAAAGGAGTGAACCTGATTTTGCAGTTATCACATGGGGTACATTCAGCCAACTGGCCTCTGTCCCACTGTTTCTTCTGTGAAGATGAAGGCTGGCATTAAAGAGGTAGCCATTGACCAAAACAGCTTTTAAGCACATCCTTTGGAATTAATTTCAGAGCCTGAAGTAGAATCTTTAATAACCTTGCCTTTGCACATCTTCATCCTTTAGGGACAGACTGGATGTTTGGAGAATACCAAATAACATTCAGAGAGATAAAAAGTAAAAATAAGAAATAAGAAAAAGCATTCATAGCCAAAGCTTGTCTATAAGGTGGTTGATAGATCTGAATCATATCCTTTGAGGTTAAAAGTCAGATATTACTAAATATGACTATGGAATTGAAAAATGACTTGCTGGTTAGCTTCAAAGCCCTTAAATTAACTTTGAAATAAATCCAATATATAGACATGCCCAAAGTGTTTTGAGTAAAGGCAGTGCCCTTGGAACATGTACGTCTAGAGTCTGCCCAGGTGACTATTCTAAAAGGGATTACACCAATTTAGATGGTTGTTTAAAAAAAATCAATTGCATCACTTTATGAGCTCAGTGTAATGTGATAGGAAGAACAGAAACGGTGAGAGCCAGCAGATCTATCTTCACCCCTTTCAGCTGTAAGTGACCTTGGACAATTTATTTAAGTTGTCTGAGCTTCTGCTTCACAATCGGCAAAAGGAGATAATGATTCCCACTGGGACTATTGTGAGAGATTTAAATATAGTACATAAAGCACCACATGTATACTATGCCTCTACATAGTGCAGTGTTTGTGATTATTATTTGATGGAATTATTTACAACCAACCTTATTTCAGAATGGATAGAAAGTAGCTTCACTTCTTGTTTTCCACCACTGCATTGCCTTATTTAGAAAATGTCAATATTAATAAATGTATTGTGTTCAAGGCATTTATATAAACATGTTTGATTGTTTGATTTTTTTAGTTTGTTAATAATTATGTATTAATCCCTTAAATACTAGTTGTGGTGGGTGCAGAAAATGTCCTAACAAATGGTAAATAGCACTTCCCTTGTATCAGACCTTGTTCTAAGGACCATACTCTCTGTATTAAAGCCTTACAAAAACCCCTTCCTATAGGTACTGTTATTATCCCCATTTTAGAAATGATAAAATTGAGGCATTTCCTGTAAGTTGTCCAAAGCAAAGAGCTCATAAGTGATAAAATCAACATTCAGACTCACTTTAACCACTATAATACCTTATTACTTGGAGAGGATAGCAGGACAATCCTCATAGTCAACTCTTGTAAATAAGGTGATGTTACATTTTTCAAGGTTAAAAAAATCAAATTTGACTAAATATTGCAATAGAATGTGGAGAAGGATTTGATGGTAACCTCAAATGCCATAAATTAACTTCAGAAGCAAAAAACAGTGGGCAAGGTTTTTGAGCAAAAGCAATGCCCTTAAGTAAGAATAGCATCTGCCATTTTGAAAAGGACCAGGATCCTACCCTGGGATGGGCAGGGGGCCAACCAGACAAACCACTGGGAAGCTTGAAACCAAAAAATCAGGCATTGAAGGTCATGAGGAAGGTTGGGCAGTTTACCTGCAAGAGAAGTCACCCAATCACTAGATGTAAGATTAGGGGCCAGATCCTGAGCCTGGAGTGAAGGGTAAAGGTTAGTGCTAAAGTGAGGATTGAATTGAGCCTGGGAACAGGCTGAATCTGCAGTGGATGGAATAGAGCAGAGAAAGAGGGTCATGCGACCCGTACGCTAGGGAAAGGAGAGGTGAAGAGTCTGCCCAGACAGGCGGGCTTTTTATGCCCGTTTGTCTTCCTGTGTCAATTCTTTGAATGTCATATAGTCTCAGGAGAAGCGGTGCTGTGGAGCACGGAAGGCACGGTAAAGCCTAGTGCACCACTTCCGATGAGGATTTCGCCATGGCAGATGCTACACTCACTCAAGGGCATTGCTTTTGCTCAAAGACCTTGGTCACTCCTTTTTTGAAATAGCTTTCAAAGTTAAAGTATGCCATTTGATGTTACCAGCAAATCCTTCTCAATATTCTATTGCAATATTTTTACTCTAGCTATATATACTAGGTAGTATTTTACATTTGTTTTTAAATGAACTACTCATTATTTTATTTATTTGTTGTCCTCTACCAATATGAATATCATGCCTTAGTATCAATTAGGTCCCAGCAGGAAGTAGATGGGACACTCAAGTTAGATAATATGCAGAGAGGAAAAGAGTTTATTAGAGGGACTATTTACAAAGGTATGGTCTATGTGGGACCCTACCACCCCTGCATCCTATATGCTTGAAGGAAAGGGAAGAGAGTCATTATGTAACAGCATGAGGCTGTACCCTCCAGAGTAGAGATGTTGCCTGCCAGTTCTCTCTGTATAAGAAAACAAATACTCCAACTCAGGCTCCTCCCTCCCACTGATAGCTCACTAGAGCTTCCCATTGGATGAACCCAAATCCCAAGGCCCAGATAGCTCTTCTTACAATCAGACAGAGGGGGCAGTCTTGTAGGGCACAGAATCGAGAGCAGGCAGAGGGTACAGAGTGGTTCTACAAATGTGCAGCCATGTGTCCTCATCTGAGCTAGACAAGGTCAAGGACACAACCCTGAGGCCCAACCACAGAGCCCTCACCTTAGTTGACATCTAGCCATTCAGCAACACTCGTTGGTTTCAGGCATTTGCCTCACTCTGAAATCATTACCAACACTATCTGCCAAGCCATGCTTCACAATTTAAGGCTCAAGGGTATCAGGAGAAAAAAAAAATTTTTCTGAGGCAGATTTTTTGTATCACCAGGGTTTATCTGACCATGTGAATCTATCTAGACTGGAAATTATTTTAGGAAGGAGAAATGGGTTCTGTATCCATCTTTTGACTACCATTACCACTAAATTTAATTTCCAAATGAGACAAGGAAATTAAGCTTTAATGAAATCTAGTCTTTTTTTATTTCTGTATTTTATGTTAGTCTTGTATATGGATTTTATTTTATTGTGTTTAAAAGAGCCAGTGATTCAAGTGGAATTCTTGATGTCCATTGGATTCCCTAATGGATGTTTCACAACTGGTATAACTCATGAAAGGAAAACATTTTTTGAGGGCATGGAAAATAGACAAAAATACAAAAGTACTCTCATCCTTTTATTAAAAGAACTATTAATTTCTCAGCCTATATAGAGGGTGTGTGTGTGTGTGTGTGTGTGTATGACATCCAGGACATAATACTTTTTAGCAACCACAACTGTTGGTTGCTATGCATATTACTATATCACTATAGTCTTAGAGTCAAAAGGCCACCCCCCAAAGGTTTGATGGCACACACCATGTTACTGGAATAGTAAATGTGCAGGTGGATTAGGACAGGATATAGTGTCAAGAAATGGTACTTTATTTCCAACTGTAGTAGTGAAACACAAGCAAAATCGCTAAGTTCATGGAGGTGACTATAAAAGTATGGAGTTTGTCAAGACTTGTTCAGAAGGACCAGCATCCATCCAGCTGTGTTGAGCAGGTGCTGGAAGGCAAGCTCAGTGGCACCTGTAGATGAAAGATCAGTCCAGCAGGCCATCTGCCGCCTAGAGGGAATGACACAAATATAAAACCTTTTCTATAAATGGAGAATAATTTATTCTAATTTTTCAGGAAAGAGGCTAGCTAGTGTAGTCTTCCTCTTTTCCCACTTCTACTCCCACTCCATGTGTTTTCCCTGCACCTATATTACCAACACCAACCCCCAACCCCTGACAGCACACACCCATACAGAGTACCCTCCGTGTTGATAACTTGGTACATGTCCTTTTTGTTGGTTTTTTTGTTTGTTTGTTTATATTCCGTTTGATTTTCAGTCAGATTCGTCTTCAAAACTATTTTTGAATGAGTTAAAAGGGACAGTTTGTTGGAAATTGTCATCAACAACTGAAGGAAAGATCAACAAAAGCCATTTACAACTTCCCTTTCTATCCATCTCAACATGGGCGTCAGCTAACATTATGAGATAGTGGGTTCTACTCCTGAATCCTGAAATGTCCTTTCAGTTCTAAATGGTGCACTGCAGTGAAGTTCTTTTCCTTTGTTCCCTTTCCCAGCCAAACTGTGGAACATCCCAGAACTAGGGGTCTGCAGGCCCTGTATTCTGCAGCCCCCTCTTCATGCTCAGTAGCTGCCCCTGAGGAGGGGTGCCCTTGCCTCTGTCTTCCAGATCATCCAGATTTTTTTTTAAAGAGAGAGGGACAGTGAGAGAAAGAGAAAGAGAGAATCAATTTTATTTAGTTTTTCATGTGGCTTTTGTTGCTCTAAGATTTCCCTGTGTACGTGGTACTTGGGTTTGAACTCGTGTGCTTGCACATGCCAGGCAAGCACCCTAACTGCTGAGCCACCACTCCAGCCCCCATCCAGCTTTTTTGTAGAGAGGGATTTTCTTCAGTCAGCTAGCTGCTTGTCCTCCTTTGCTGTATTTTCTGGAGCACCTAGATCATCAGCAAGAACATGATTGGACAATAGGCATTTCTCTCTTAGGCCTTAGTTCCTAGGCTGTTGATGAGTTCATGAAATCCAGACCCATGTGAACAGCAGCACTTAATTGGATTCACAAGGTGATGTGGTTGTCATTGTTTTACCTCTAGGCTTCTTTTGCATTTTGAACCAATTTTGACTTTGCACTTAACACCAGGTATTTTAATAATTATTAAAGCGGTCTGCCCTTGAAGGCTGGGACCATGGTTTATAAACTTTTGTGTATTCATCTGGAGCACCACCAAAAAAAAAAAACACTTGAACCCCCTTGGCCCTGCACAGTGCCTGGTATATGTCCAATAAAGGCCAGTTGGATCCACACTCTTAAAAGTAGGAGATGTTGGATCACTAGCATTCTTTGGGTCCTTCAACATCAGAAGATGGTGAAGGAAGATACATAGATGGATGAGGGCAGCAAAAATTCAAGATGGAAAGAAGTGGGTTCTTCTCCAAAGGCAGATCACTCCCTAGTAATTGGTTTGGAAGACAAGTGGATGGAGATTTCTTTTCTTTTGAATCACTAAAAATTCATTGAATTCCACCTGTTTGTCCTCCATGCTTGGCATTAGAGACAATGCACAGCAGGACCTCTTTTCCCAAGGGCTTCATCTTTATAAATAATTATTGCCCAGAATGATGGAAGAGATCGACAAGTAGGTGGATAGCTAGCTAGCTGAAGAACAGTGGGGACAGGCCTAATCACTCCCTTGTTTAAACTCCCCAGCAGTATGCCACTACCCTTAACAGGAAATCACACCCTTACTATGAAGGGCCATATTGCCTGACTCAGCCCTTTTCCACCCCCATCTCCCACCACACTGTTCCTTCCTTATTCCACATTTGCCCAGAGAAACCATTTTTGTCCTTAAATGCTGCAAGTCCTTTCTCGCCTCCAAGCCCTTGCTCTCAGATCTTTACAAGGCAGCCTCTTTCCTGATCATTCAGACCCCAGCTAAATATCACCTCATTTAGCAATAGCCTGACTTTCTATGCCAATGTTATATTTTCTTCATAGAATATTTCACTGTGACGTTATCTTGTTTACTTCCCCACACAATTATTACCTGTTCCCCTGTCCTTTCCCTCTGCCCTCCCCCATGCGTGAGAAGGGGGCTTCCAGAGAGCAGCAGAGCCTAGACTAGCTTGGCCACCACTTGGCCCTAGTGCCCAGGACATGGCCTGGAGATCAGCAGCAAACAGACACTCATCAAGTATGAACTGGCTCCAGGAAGGCAATAAAAGGTTCACCAAGAAGGGTTACAGGTGGGAAATACCCTGAGGATGGGAAAGGCAGTTAGCACCAACACTAAGACTTTGGGCTGTTGAAGCACAAGCAGGGTGAAGTATGGAGATGAGGCTGGAAGAGGGAAGCAGCCTGAGGCCTTGTTTTCCAGGAATAAGACTCAAGAACCCAGGCCCCAGTGCCAGAGAGCAGGTCTCAAGTGCCAGTGCCAGTGCTTGCCAGGTGTGTGACCCTGGCAAGGACTTAACTCCCTGGTCCTCTGCTTCCTCATTTGCAAAAGAGCCAATGATGACATACTCTCTTCGTCAGAGCAGTGTGAGGAAGGAGTTATCCAGTGGCAAATGCCTGGTGCACAGTTTAGCTAAGTGCTTGTGCTGTGCACTTAAGAGGAATCACAGAAGAGCATGTGAAATATGGCTATGGTTTCAGAATTGTCTAGAAAGAGCATCAGGCTTGTGGGGAAAGGGATGAGCTAGAGTGGGCTGAGAAATCAGCGAGGGAAACACTGTGTAGATAGGATATACCAAGGCAAGGGAGCAGGAGGGACTCTCCCATCAGTTTGGGAAAGGAGTTGGTGAAAGCAAGGATCCCATGGGTGGCTGGTGGTGTCCTTGTTCCATACATGAAATAAAGAATGGGGGCTGGGTTTGGGAAGCAGTGCTCTTCATGATCAACATATGATGCGAACATGCTCAGCACCATACTTAATAAAAATACTTAATAAACATTAGTGCTTAGCAGTTAGGCACTATAATTTTTGCTCCTGAAATAAATACTGTATGAAAAATTTGTCTCAGTATTTTCTCTTAGACTGTGAGTGGCATTACTGGGGCACAAAGGTGTTTTTCTTTGGACGACTTTAATTCATTTTGACAAAATGCTTTTCAAAACAGTATTCCCACAATAACCTGGGATTCTAAACAGTCGGTTTTGTTTTGTTTTTAATAAGTACTACTCCCAAAGTTGCAACAGTAAAGAGAATGGTCCTCTCCTATGCTAGTAATGCAAGTAACCATCAACTCCAGACCTTTCCTTAGACACGGTGAGTTGGTTTGTCCTAGGGAAATCCATTGTCTGTTATTCATTAACATGTTGCAATGCCACAACCCAAACTATACTCTTGAAACCAAGCTGGTGAATGAAATACAAACATTATATGCACAAATACTCCCTTGAGTTGGGAGATAGGGAAATGAAGAGAATGTTCTTAGTGAACAGAGAGCTCCTCTGTACCATTATTCAAATAGCATTTTCCCTCCAAAGGTTTCCTTTACCACGATTTATTGTTGCACATGCATGGAAATTCCCCTTCCTTTGAACCAATGTATGACTTATGACAGGGCACCAATTACTGGTCATATATGATTTTAACCCAGAACACACTAAAATTTCTTTTTAATGCACACATCAATAGGAGAAAAGGCCATTTTCACTGAAGAAAGTGGTTTGGTCACTTCTACATGTGCTTATCATGAACTGTTAGCAGCTGCTTTGTCTGGTTGTTACTGTATTTCCATCACTGACCACATATAGTTGAGAAAACACACACAGGGTAACAGGATCCAGAGAAGCTGGTTGTATGTTCAGTATCCTTTGTGAATACTTGCCATGTGTTCATGAAACTTAGATCACATTAAGGTGTAAGTGTACTTTTAGAGCAGTTTGTATCTATTGTCTTTTCTAGAGTTCTTATAAAGGAGACCGAGTTATCTGTTCTTATCCACACATTGCATTGAATCCAGCGTTTTGCATTTTCCATAATCCTGGGGAGCCTACTTACGCAGGTGGCCCTCAGCACCAGCATTTGACTCTTCTGTTCAGAGCATTATCAAGGTCAGAATGGTAATGTACAGCTGCTTTTGGGAAACTTTGTACTTAAGGCACAGTCATTGTCCTCAGGAATTAATGAAAAGAGTCCACAATTTTGCAAAAGAGACTGGAACTAATTTGAAGTGGGACTCTTTTTGAGTAGGGAAGCAATAAGGATTATCCATCTTTGATAAACCATGATGATTTTTCTTTTAGTGAGTATCAGTTAGGGGTGGAACCATCAAAGAATAGGGGAAAACATGGTACTTCTGCTTCAAGGTGGACTTGGTAGCTTCAAAAGGGCCAGGTTTTCTACTTCTTGTCATGAATGTCTAAAGGAAACTACTATGGTTATGGTGGGGAGTTGGATGGAATATAATGCATGCCAGTATTAGAGACAATCAGATCCCTGGTCTTCCGGAGCTATCTGCTACTACATTTAAGAACTCACTTCCTGCTCCTGTACCATTTGTAGGACAGGCTCCCCAAAAGAACATGTAAGAGAAATTCACATGTATTGTTCAACCATTTATCACAAATATCTCAAAATCCTAACACTCCTGCCTAATTTTTTTAGCTGGTTGGTTTTGTTGGTTTTCCTTTTTGTTCCCATTTTATTTTTTTACATTCCTTGCATCTTTTTCCATATGTACTGTGCACACATTATGCTGTTAAACTATTTTGTGATAAGAAGTGATAGAGGTTGGACTCAAATCTATGTCTATAGCTTCAAATTTCTCTAGATCTAGTAAAGAGACCTACCAGGCTTTCTAAAAATTTGCCATGTCACCCAGTTCAAACTATACTGCCAATTTATAGAACTCTAGATTTTAGATTTAGGGCATATTGGTAAGTATTGAAAACCAGTTAGTTAATGTTTCTGTAAATGAATTTGATACAACTCCAGCTCTAGAAAAGAAAGTATTTCCTGGTCGAATAAGTCAGGGAAACCCTGCATTTCATGTCTTCCCCTTGAATGTTCAAAATGACAATATAACTCAGCATTTCCCAAACTTACTGAACCATGGAGTCCTTTCCCCACTATGCAACAGCGGTTAATATCCTGGAAATGTGTCTAGTCTCATCTTTGGGGTCCAGAGAACTATGCAAAACGCCCGAGGTAACAGAGCCAGTAATGTCAGCCAGGATGTACCCTGTTGATGACTGATAATGTCCCTCAGAATTGTATTGGCAGCAATGGCTTCAAAGAGATTTCAAGATAATTTTTGCTTGAAATTTATTTAAAGTATTGCTTCTAAAGTATCCAGGATCCTAGCTTAATTTAGAGAGATTCATCTTTCAGCAGATGGAAAATGTGTCAATTGGCCCATTCAATTTAGGACTACTCTTTATTCATATACATCAGAAACGGAACCTGAAAACTATGCACAAGAACAAAACGCTCAAGAGGCTTCCAGTCTGAGGGGTGGAGGGTGGAGAACGCCAATAAGCAATTTAAAAAGTAGATGTGTAATTACAAATTATGATGTGTGCTATGCAGAAAATAAGCTACATATTGTCAGATTGAACTTAAATTTGCAATCATTTTTTAATTGACCCAGATTCAGAAGGGCTCAACAGCAGCTGTTTTTATGGTTATCTTTGCTTGCTCAAAACTACAATTGGAACCATGTAAGCCTCTCTTCTTGTTTTCCAGGCCCTTGGAGCAAAATGAAAGCACAGTGAGCAGGCCCAGCCTCTCTGCCAGCCGTCCCCGACGCCCACCATGAACCATTTGGAGGGCTCCACCGAGGTGGAGGTGACCGATGAGGCGGCAGGTGGGGAGGTGAACGAGTCAGTGGAGGCCGACCTGGAGCGCCCTGAAGTGGAGGAGGAGCAGCAGCCGCCGCCGCCGCAGCAGCAGCAGCACTATGCCGGCGGCCACCCACGCGGGCGTGTGGTCGAGGACCCCCGCGCGCAGCTTGGGCACCAGGAGGAGGAGGAGCGCGGCGAGTGCCTGGCGCGCTCCGCCAGCACTGAGAGTGGCTTCCACAACCACACGGACACTGCAGAGGGCGATGTGATCGCCGCGGCCCGCGACGGCTACGACGCAGAGCGCGCGCAGGACCCTGAGGATGAGAGCGCCTACGCGGTGCAGTACCGGCCCGAGGCCGAGGAGTACACGGAGCAGGCGGAGGCCGAGCACGCCGAGGCCACGCACCGCCGCGCGCTGCCCAACCACCTGCACTTCCACTCGCTGGAGCACGAGGAGGCCATGAACGCGGCCTACTCGGGCTACGTCTACACGCACCGGCTCTTCCACCGCGGCGAGGACGAGCCCTACGCCGAGCCCTACGCCGACTACGGTGGTCTGCAGGAGCACGTGTACGAGGAGATCGGGGACGCGCCCGAGCTGGACGCGCGCGACGGCCTGCGGCTCTACGAGCAGGAGCGCGATGAAGCGGCCGCGTACCGCCAGGAGGCTCTGGGAGCGCGGCTGCATCATTACGATGAGCGCTCCGACGGAGAGTCCGACAGCCCCGAGAAGGAGGCCGAGTTCGCGCCCTACCCGCGCATGGACAGTTACGAGCAGGAGGAGGACATCGACCAGATCGTGGCCGAGGTCAAGCAGAGCATGAGCTCGCAGAGCCTGGACAAGGCGTCTGAGGACATGCCCGAGGCCGAGCAGGACCTGGAGCGTGCTCCTACTCCCGGCGGGGGCCGTCCAGACAGCCCTGGGCTGCAGGCACCAGCCGGGCAGCAGCGCGCTGCGGGCCCCGCGGGCGCCGGCGAGACCGGGCAGCGGTACAGCAAGGAGAAGAGGGATGCCATCTCTCTGGCCATCAAGGACATCAAGGAGGCCATCGAGGAGGTGAAAACCAGGACCATCCGTTCGCCTTACACCCCTGACGAGCCCAAAGAGCCCATCTGGGTGATGCGCCAAGACATTAGCCCTACCAGGGACTGTGACGACCAGAGGCCGGTTGATGGAGATGTAAGTCCTAGGGTTCAGGCTGACCTGGCTCCACGTGCAGCGGGGAGGGGAGATAGGAGCTCTGTGGCCTTGAAGGTCACAGAAAAACGAGGTCGTGGGGACAATGTCTGCGGGCATTAAGAACCTTCCCAAGGTAAGCCTCAAACAGCGTGCACACAAGCTCGGGTCAGTGAAGCAACACCTGGAGGGAGTTAGGGTTCAGATCCACAGCAGAATCTCTGTAAATAAGTGGTTTCCAAACTGTACCTGAACGACTTGTTGAGAATCAGATTCCCGGACACATGGACCCCACCACCCAGTTGCTACATCAGAAGTTCTGGGATGGGACCCAGTGATGCGTATTTCTAATAACAAAAAATCAAGCCCAGGTTGAGTAAAGAAAGATTTTATTGGAAAGAATTATTGATAAACAGAGAAAAAGAATTCGGAGTTTGGAGGAGGGGCAGGGATGAAGATTGACCTAAAGATCTGCAAGCCTTTCTAGAATAAGACCAAAGGGTTTAGCTTTATGGGGAAGTGTAACCAAGGCTAGAAAGAACAAGATGTGAGCAAGTGGGATGGAAGAGTGGGTTAACTAAGCGTAGATCAGAGAATAATTTTAACCTGCAAAGAGACTCTTTTGAGGAGAGGGAGAGAAGCTTAACCAAAGTTAGATTAACAAGTGTTTTGTTTTGATTAATGAGTTCAGCTAATCATTGGTGAGTCAAAGAATGGAAATTTGGAGGATCTGTAGCTGACTTGTCATGAGTAAATGGGCCATCTGAAAAGTCTTATCCAAATTATTAGGGAAGGGGTTTATTTGCAGTAAGCCTTTCCCCAGAACACAGGGGGAGCTGTTCTTAATCGTCCCTGTTTTCTAGGCAGGGCTCAGTTAAATACCAGTATTGTCGCTAAAAAGGTCCCAGGTGATGTCGCTGATCCCAGGACCACAACTGGAGAACCAATTCCTTAAAGCTAGTCTTTAAAGATTTAGGACAGGCATTGTGACCTCTTTGGAGGAGATCATGGAAATTCTTCTGAGTACTTTCCTGCAGGTGTGTGTCTTTGTATGTTTCCCACCCTTTGTCTTGTGATTTTCAATAAGTGCTTAATTTTGCTTTTGGTGGTACCTGGGCATCTAACCCATCTCATAAAGACATATTTTCAATTTAAAGCCAGATTGTGCTTCCTTGTGAAGAGCTATATAAAGCTATTGCTGCCTCTATCAACATTTTATTTTCCATTTTTGAAATACTTAAGAAATTTGATAATATGGGAAACTTGGGTGTCATAGTCTACTCAAAATAAATCAAGAAGACTAACATTTGCCCCTCTGCCTTGCTATAAAGGTTCTTTCTGCTCCAACTTTCACTTTTCTATCCTCTTGCGTGATTTTAAGCAGTTTCATTTAGAAATGGAGCTTGGAGTAAGAAAAAGGTCAGGAGATTAAATTCAATTTCATTTAATTCTTCATTTTATGATTGTACCAGGCTGTTTCTCCATTTATCTTTTGGAGTGAGAAACTATTATTTTGCTATGAACATTATTATGTTCATTTTACTAATATGTAAAGGTCTGTGCAGGTTAGAAAAGTATCATTCACTTCCTGCTTTGGTCACAAGCAGTGTTTGCTATTAATTGATTACAGTGCCAGTGCCTTATAAAGTTGGAAAAGCATAAGGAAGGGAACTGCATCCTACCCTGCCAGGGGGCAGCATTGGGTCAGTTCAGACAAACCTGGCTGTAGGCTTCTGAATCAGTTAAAAAAGGTGTGCTGACATGGAGCACTGTCCTTGACCTCCAGCTGTCTCTGGGTTTCTCACAGCTAGGAGGGACTGCAGCAAGTGTTTTGCAAAATGAGGTGGAAATTGAGCAGATTTTCAAAAGTAAGGAGCTGGCATGAAACTGGGCTGCACATCCTTTTAGAAACTGAAAACGGTCAAAGAAGAAGCTACAGGACCATTTGGTTCAGGTGCCAGCCTCTCCCGTTAGCTGCCTCAGTTTCACCAACTTCTTGAAATGACCTCTTTAACTGTGCAACCCCAGGAGCTTCATGCTGGGCCTCCAGCATAGCCAGCATCAGACCTGAAACAGCTTTTATTCATTTGAACTCGGAGGGCAACATGTCTTTCATGTTTCATTCCAAACAGAATTAATTACAGAATATTGAATGATGTTTTAGGAACCCATGGTATCAGAAACTCAACTTGCTGCTAAGATATTGGTGAGTAGACTTACTGGGTTATGAATAGTTAATATGAAGCAAAACCCAAAACCTATGCTTTAAAATATTCCCCAAGTCATTTTTAAGACATCTGAATCTGTGGGTTGTATTTCATCTGCCATTCCATATTTATAAGAAAGACCTTCATTTGCTACCCCTTTGATGGTATTATTCCATCTCAGCATCAGAAAAATATTTACTGGATGCTCATTCTGTGCATGTTGTTGTAGAAAATAGAAAGGCATTGTGAAAAGCTGATATCTAGCTGGGGAGCTACTTGTTAAAAATACAGGCAACTGCCCTTTGTTTTCAAACCTGAGTATCTGAGATGGAGCTCAGTCATCTGTTGTGTTTTGTAAATTCTCCCTGAAATTGTTGAGTATCTGAAAGGTTGAGAACCACTGATTTAAAGTGTGTGGGGGTATTATTATCTGGGCAGCTGCCCCATATAAGGGCTGTGGAGTTGAGTTCAAGATCAATCCTTATTAACACAGATAAAATTTTAACAAAAAGGGCTGTCCCAGTGATTATGGTCAGGAGACCTGGATAAGTAACCATGAAATTCTTATTGCAAAAGCAGTGCGTTCTCAGAATGGCAAGCTCAGAAACTACAGTAGAGCAAACAGAAGGGAATTAAGAACACCTTTATTATCGCTCATCAGAGAGAATTGCTAAAAGCCAAGTCTGTGTTTCATTCCCCCTGAGCTCCCGTCCTTTACACACAGAACTGGCGTTTGTTTGCTGCTGAGTCATACAGAATGAGATGTTAGGATTGCACATCCACAGGAGATGTTTGGCATTGAATGAAAATAATTATTTTCTAAAAATTTGGAAAAAAAATACTTATCTGTGCTTTGCTTTCAGTAAGGTCCTATTTTCTAGGTATATGTTCAAGAACAACCTGCTTCCTGAAAAATATTGGTAATGAATGACCCAGTCTGAAAAGTTCCCTGCCTGCTGGTCTCTCCATAGGCAACGAGATCATTCTGAGTAGGAACAGTCATGTTAGAGCCAGGGACTGCTGTTAGCAGGCACACAGTGTACGCTGGAGAGCTTGGACTCCATTGAGTGGTGTGTTGTACAGACTGAAATGATGCTTATCTCTGCTTCCTCCTCAAACTATCCTAAAATGACAGTGACATAAGAAAAGAGAAGAAACAGCAGAAGAGAACAATAAAATGTTAAGATTTTTAGTAACTGGCCATGCTAGACACATTAGTGTTCCCCAGTATTTCCTGTTCTTTCAAATATGGAGAGGATCGCTCTTCCTCACCAGTTAGAAATTTCTAGGTGGCATGGCCAGTGAAATGTAAGCACTGAGGGGTGTTGCTTCCAGCAGGAACTGCTCAGACCATGTTTTCTTCTCTAGCGGCAACAAACCTGGAGGCCTCTTGTTGAGATGGTGATGCTACAAGATGGTGGCATCTCTGCTGACACAGCATGTGTTCTGTGGGTGTCTTGCAGGACCAAAGTGAGCAGGGATCACCTGTGTGAGACACGCACCATGAGACAGGAAGTGACCTTTGTTGTTTTGAGCCATGGGGATTTGAGGGTGCTTTAGTACCATGGTGTTGTCTGGTCAGTCCTGAATAATGCATGATGGGGTTTCTGTTTCTTTCACCAACTGTTTGTACTGTAGACTCCTCAGAAAGGCTCAGGAATCTGAGAACCAGATAATTCAGGGGGCAGGACTATGGGCAAGTGACTGGAAAAATAAGAGGATTGTTTGGAAGGCAGTCATGGAGGCATTAGACTTTTCCATGCCTCCTCCAGCCAGGAGGCTCCCCCTCCTCCAGAAGATCTGTGATTTCTGTAAGAAATCTGTAAACAAGAGAAGCATAACACAGCTGAAAGTGGGAATGAGGTGCCTTGGGGAACACAAAGCCTGCCATGTAGCGGGGACTGTGAGAACGCCGTAGACTTCTTAGTTGTCAGGCTTCGAGCCACCCACCTGGAGTCCCCATCTCCCAGCAGATTAGAGTATTTCTGTCTGAGGAGACAGGCCCAACAGAGGGTCCCTGCAGAGATTGATCCTGGTGTCTGGGGTTTCCTGACTACCTGGGTCCCCACCTGATCACCACACAGTGAAGGTTCCTGCCACTAATGGATCTTCTGATAGGTTTTTTTGGAGACTCTCCTAAAGATGAATGGACAGCAAGGATCACCAGGCATTTAAAGAATATCTCTACATGAAAGACACAGATATGAAAAAAGCAAATGGAAAATGGCACTTGAAGAAATAAAGGTAGTTCTCAGAGCAGACGAGGACTATAAACCTTTTTTAATCATATTCTCAGAGAGGTCAAGGGAGCCGTTAAATTAGAGGAGGCTGCTATCTTTTAGAAATTCTTTCAAAAGCTGGGCACAGTGATGCACATCTATAATCCCAGCAGCTCAGGAGGCTGAGGCAGGAGGAGTGCAAATTGAAAGCCTTCACAATTTAACAAGGCCCTAAGCAACTTAGCAAGACCCTGTTTCAGATTTTTTTAAAAAAATAAAGAGGGCTGAAGATATGGCTCAGTGGTTAAGTGTGTCCCTGAGTTTAATCACTAGTAACAAAAAAAAATTTTTTTTTAATTTTAAAAAAGGTAAGTCTTAAACTAAAAAAAATGGCAGCAGAGATTTAACATTTAAAAGAAAACTTTAGTTAGGTTAGAAGACAAAACTGAAATCTTTAAGGCAGTAGAACAATTATGGCAAAAAGATGTGAAATGTAGTAGAAACAGAAAAGCAGAGGGGACATTATGAAAAACTTATTTCCTAGAGCCAAAGGACATGCCAATCTGAAGACCTGACTAGAACAATGAAATAGAAAATCACCCACAGAAATTTTAGAACAGAAGGAATAAAGGGAAGACCCTGTAGGCTTCCAGAGTAAAACCAGGTCACATGATCAGTAATCAGGATGGCCCATGGACTTCCTCCATGCCACCCAGGAAACCAAGAAACCTTCCACAGTCTGATTTCCAGCTGAGCATGAAGGTGGAATAAAGAGGTTCCCAGATAAGCAGGGTCCCAGAATCAGTAAATTCTACAACCTTTCTCAGGAAGCTGCCAGAGGAGTGCTCTCCCCAGCTGAGAGCATTAGCCAAGAAAAGAGATAGGAGATCCAGAAAACAAGAAGGGATGCAAAGGGAACCTCCAGGTGATGGGAAGAGAATCCCCAGGCTGACATCAGTGTAGAAGGGCGTGTTGCAGCCTTTCCAGAGGTCTCTAAAAAGAAAGGAACAGAGAGGGCTTTCCTGATATGTGTGAGCTGACAGGAGTTATCGATGGTTTTAGAAGAGTTTGGTATAAATTATTGATCGGCACATAGAAGACAAAGCAAACTGGAAGATTATTTACCTCACTAAAAACTATTATAGAAGAAATGCAGAAGATTCTGCATGTGCCTCAACTGGGAAAAGAGCATAGATGTAATAATCCTCAGGATGCAAACACTGAATATTGATCAACTGAAAATTATAATGAGATGAACTGTGTAGCATAAAAGAGGAAAATCATAATCATTTATAATAGAAACCAAGAAATTATGTCTAAAATTATAAAACAAAGCCAAGACACCATAAATAGTCTACTTATGAACATGGAAGTAAATACTGGAAGAAAGTGCTAGAAGCATTGGGAGCAGGGAGGGGTAGAGAAATGTGCCTTGATTTTTTTCCCATAAGCTGTAGTGCATTGTTTGATTTATAAAAGTGTATTTTTGCATTTCTTTGCCTTAAGATAAAAGAGTTGGTCTCATTAAGTAGCGATCACTCGATGTACAAAGAGATCATCTTATTTTACTGTTTCCTTGAAATAGAGAAGGCCAAACAACTGTGTATGTTATGTGCACAATTTTTAGGAAAGGACTGCTTTATTAACTGTGAAGGTAAAATAAATGTGCTGTTTTTCATTCTGATTTCATGTAGTGTTTGCTAAGCATGCACACTCTCATTTGACTTACGTGCGTGAGAAAGAGTAAAGAAGTTAGAGTAGGTTAAGTCGGGGCTGTGCCACTTAAGGTAAAGAGCAGGCATTGGAAAGTGGATTTGCACCTTGACAATAAAAAACCTGAAGCGTTCTGAAGCCATGGGCTTGCTGCATGTGCCGCGTTTGGAAGCCGCAGAACGTCCGTGGGAAAGCTGGCAGTAGGCATGCTACCTGCACTGGGAGTAACATGTGGCCAGGTCAAGTGTAGAAACACTGATCATCTGCAGACTTGAATAATGATGTAGGTTAATGGTCTTTACTTTCAAGGTGAAGTGCTTTTGAGAGCAGCCTTTTACCAGGGTAGATTTAACAGCTATTTTACAACTTAGGACCCATGTCACATTTCTGCCAGTGGGGCATAATGCTCTACATAGCAGAACATAGTTGTCAATAGCAGTAACAGAAATGAGCCATTTTTCTCTGAGCTATGAGGACCTGAGGTGACTGGGGTAACTTTTAAAAATGTAATGGTCTTACTGCTGCATCTTCAAAATGAAGAGGCTTGACCTTGAAATCCCATTTGAAGAGCAACTGGTTCGCTTCAATCATGAAAAAGAACAAAAGGTGATAGGATATTTGCCCTTGTTCTTTCCTCCTAGATTTAAAGTACTGCCTCCAATTATCTTAACTCACCTTTGGAGTTTCACCTGTCACTTCAATGCCAGGCAAGCCCTGTTGGCTGATAGGTATCTTCTTCTTGTCATCACTGTATCCAAATCACCAGAGCAGAACTTGTTAAGTGATCTGCACACCCAGAAGGCAGGCTCTCTAATTACTTTGTGCTCTGTGGAATTTAAAAAAATAGAAAAAGTGATGGGAAACATTGATTAAAAAAAAAAAACATTGATTTTTTTTTCCTGTTTGCCTGACCCCACACCGAAGAGAAATCTTTCTCAGCTTTTTAATGGATTGTCTCACCAGATAGTGTACATATGAAACTGCCGAGAAATAATAGGACAAGCGACAGGAAAGGAAATGGATAATTTAGCCAGAGAGCATTCTGTCACTTGCTAGTTAGATTTGCAGCACACAGTTTGGGTGTCTGTTCTGATATGCTCACTTAATAAGTGGAGGCTCAAGAAATTGCCCAGGAGTCTTTAGAAAAATCTTGTCCTCTTCCTCAACTGTGCACTCTGGATATTTCCTATGCTAAGTGGGCTGGGACTCTGTCAGGGAGGAAGAGCAAGTGCAGAGAGAGGGACAGCTGCGTCACAGACCATTGACTCCTTAGGTAACCCAGTTAAATCCTGGGGCCCAAGTAGTCCTGCAAAATTACAGAAATGCAATTTGTCTATGTAAATGATCTTCTTTAAAATGAAAAATATCACCATTATAATTGGCAATGTGTTCTTATTACAAAAATTAGTGTCTTGATCCACTTTTTAAAAAACAGTTTTTGCTGACCACTTTCTTGAGAGAAGCCATAAGAAAGGATGTTGTTTGGATTAGACAGAGGCCACCTCACTCTCCCAAGTCCAGCGTGCAAGTTTTCTCATGCTGATTCTCATATTGACACAATGGGCCCTCAACTCCCACTTGGTGGGTCAGGCCCTGCCAGTGGGACCCCAAAAAATAAATAAAGCTTAGGAATAGGATGAAGGAGATTTGGAGTCAGGCTGAGTATTTTAACCTCAGTTTCTGCAGATGGAATAGCAGGGAATAGACTTCATGTGACCTGAGTAATTATGAAACATGATTTGACTATAAACATAATCATCTTTAAAGCATTCCAGAGCTACTTCTGCTAGCCACACTGGTCTCCATTCCTCACTGACTTCACTTTGTCCCTGTCATGGTCCCATTCCATGAAGTCAGGGCTGCCTTCTTTAAGCATATAGATTCCAGAATTCCAACTTCCTGATATAAATCTCTGGAGATTGGGTCTTGACATACATATTTCAGAGGTCCATTCAAAATAGGTAACTACCAACTTAACCTGCAAGCTACAGTTTAGTACTTTATTCTTTAGTATCTTATTTTCCACCCTTTTCACAAGCAATAACCTGTAGCCTCTGTAATTCATTGTCAGTCTCTGTGGGCAAAGCCAGTGTCCCATCCCATTCTGACACCTCTCTCGGAGTAGACGACACTACTGTCATGCTCAGTATCATCACGTATCAGTATCATCTTTGCTTTCTAGATGAGCAGCTATAATTGTCTTGAGTTGGTCACCTGCCTTCCTCTTGAGTTTCAATTTCCTCATCAGTAAAAGAAGTTACCAGATTTCTTTCTCAGGGTTACCATGAGAGAAAGTGGCTTTGCAGATGTTGAGTCCCCTGTGGAAATGTGAAATAAAAATCACAAGTTTGGTGTGTGAGTTGCCTGAGGAGTCCAAGCTAACTTACTGATCAGGGTTGGTCAGTGGCGGGCTGAATTAGGAGTGTCTGTGGTGCCCCTCCCTCACTTTCTTTGGGTTGGGCTTTCCTTCTGCTGTCCCTAGCACTCAGGTTCTTACCAGGCTGCTTGTCTTGGTC